>JANCMA020563349.1:0-10072 GCA_024336925.2 Zoanthus solanderi
CATGTTTGCATTTAGTATAAAAAGTGTTGTGTGTTTTTTAAAAATATTTACTAAATTCTTGCTATTTAGACCTTTTGTATATATTTGACTAATTTGTGTTGCAAAAATACAATAAGCTGAAACTGAAACTGTATGGCTGATCGAAAAATAGTTACTATTAAACTTCATTGTCGTTGTTTGTCAACTTTTTTTATACCTTCTTTATAACTTGTCAGTGAACGGATATGATGTGTTTGTGGTTTGAATCAATATAAAGTTACAACTTTGAGTATGAATAAACAACTGGCTTTCGTGCTGGTGGTTTATTCTCTGCTTGCTAGGCACCGTACTGAGGAGTCCCAAAATGGACGAAACAGGTGTCTACGGTTGAAGTTGCTGGCTTAATCTGAGCTCCTATCCATATATTGCTTCACTGGCGGGTTAATTTTTAAGTAGCACATCAGCCATTCATTCACTATGATATAGGGTAGGCTTTTGTCTGAATTTGCGCTAGCATACTCTTGGCATAGTTGAGAAATTTTTTGTTTTTTTTATAATGTAAGTAAGGCACTGCTTGCATAACATGTTTTTGAATTGTAAAAACTAAAAAAATATCTTTTTTTTTTTTTTTTTTCTATTTAGGGGGAGTCAATGACTCTCATCTGTTTAACACTACAAAAACCGGAGATAAGTGCCGGCTTCATGAGCCACCTGTCTCGCAAAGGATTTAGATCTTTTTAATGTAACTATAAAAGTAGTCTCCTACGCAGCCGCTGCCTGAGTCGCCACGCAAGGCTTTTCTCCTCAGGAACGGCTGCTTACCCGAGCGCAACATTCCTTTCCTTGGTTTAGCCAATCACAGCCTTAGTACAGGAATGCAGAACTTTTTTCCGCAAACTGATTCAAGATGGCGGACATAGAAGAGAATGTATTTGTCGACGTCGCCAAAACGTTCAAAATAAGTTCTTTTAACAAAATCCAGAAGACCGCTATAAGAACACTTTCCTGAGGAGAAAAGCCTTGCGTGACGACTCAGGCAGCGGCTGCGTAGGAGACTACTATAAAGGTGACCTTTGGCCTCTAGTGTGCCGACTGGCATGACTTTTTTGAACGACCGTCGGGGAACTGAGAACTAAACAAGGAGAAACAAGATGGCGATGATTTTTTGTTGTAGATCGAGTCGACTTGGTATGGATTTTACTCATAATTGTTTTTGCTTTTTTACTTTCAATTAACTTAAAACATTTTCCCTTTTGTTAAGCATTCACTGGAGTGAGCAGGCCATTGTTAGCTTCATCAGTGACGTGCATACCTCGCGTTCAACATGGTAAGTATGAAGGAAATCTAACTACGAGATTCCCCCTGTGAATTCTATATTACATAACTTTTAGGGTTACTTTATCATTTCAGTTAGTTTTGATGGGACACCGAATATGATTATGTTATGATTGAAGAATATAATCAGCAAGAATAAATGTAAAAATTGGTTGGACACACGTTTGTGAAAATATTTCATCGTCTTCGGACACGCTACAGGTCATTTTCCATGCTTTAAAAACTGTATTTTAGCTCATGGAAATAACTAAATCGTGAACCCAATTTCAAACTTAGGTAAACTTTTGTTTGAAAGTTCAAAGCTGGAACAAAAACATTACCAAAAATGACAGATGAAAATTTAAAAATATAGGTAAAATTTCCGTAATGTCGCAAAGTTTAATTATACTTATTCATACTGCATGCTTGAATAAGTATGCACTAGAACAAAAATTATCCCCTCGAATCTACAGCTTTCGGGAAAATTTCCGTACTGGGGCGTACTGGGTCCTGCTGGGTTAGGGTTAGGATTAGCTATTGAGATTTTTTGCATAAACTGTCTGCATAATTAAGTTCGCCCCAATACGGAAATTTTACCCAGCTTTCCCCTAAGTGATCATGTCTGCTCATATCAGACTTAAGTCATAGCGGCTTGAATTCAAGTGGTTCTGTCTCAAATATTAAGTACAAATATTTGTTTTGATCAAAAAATATCTGTCCCTGTGCTTTGTTATGTAATGTTTCTAACCCAGATGATGACATAAGATTTGAAAGTGCTTAGTTTTTTTGTAGAAATTTTTTAGCCTTTTAAACTATTTTTAATTGTATTTTTATGTTTACTGTATGTGAAAGAGTTTAAAATAGTATTTAAGGCCACCACAGACTTGACATTTAGTGAGTGTTAACTATCTTTTATTGACAACAAAAAATGATTGATCCCTAACTATGTCCGATGTCATCATTCCACACACTAGAATATTTAGTTGTTGACAACAAAATCATTCTCGCAAGAACACATTAGAGTGCCTGCTTGTATTTTATGTTTCAAAATGGAAGCATTTGATACTGAAATACTCTTGCGAGAGAAAGTTGATTTTTAAATTCGGAAAAGGAAGACCTTGCAGATATTATCAGCAGCTGAAAAAAATTGCAGGCCTGGAGATTTCAGAAGTTTTCAGAAACCAGTTTTTGGTTTGGTGTATCTGGTTCACGGGAAACTGTCGGAAACTACTTTTCAGTTCCATAAATTTTGATCATGGTAACTTTTTCTTACAAAGGAGATTAAAAGATAGGGTTGGAATTTATAATAATAACATTTCTAGTAAGCAATCATTGTGTCTTTTGACTCCACATATAGTATATGGAAATTGACATCTTATGATACGGGATAGTTAAACAGCTATCTGAACTCCACTCTTCTGTTGGTCATACTTGATTTGTTAACACTTTGCAATAGCCATTATTGTATATTTTTTTATATTTATACAACTGGCTCTGTTCATATCGCTAACGAAAACCATTTTTCGGTTCCTTTATTTTGCCAGCACAGAACTGACACGTAACCGGAAACGATCGTTTCCATGAAATATCCTGGCCTGAAACTGGCATATTACCCTTTGCATTTTGTTGAGAAGAAAAAATCAGGAAACTGTTTAGTTCTTGATAACTTAAAATTTAAAGCATTTAGTTGTTGACAACTCATCTTACAAACTGAATTTTTTAGTTGTTGATAACATTTAGTTGTCAATAAAAGGTAATAATAATAATTATAATAATCTTTATTATTTATATTGTGCATATTCTATGAAATAATCATATGCACAACCACAACACCGGGATCACCCTACTCCTTTCGACAAGTGTTGTGGGTTCTTTTAAGTCTCCCAATAGAAAGTTGAGAGACTGGACCTACGGTTTAATGTCCTTATCCGAGAAGACGCGAAAGTCTAACCATTTGCAGATGTTAGAGCAAAGGCAGCACTTTCTCCTCAATTATTTTAAGACCCTGAGTGGTGGTCCGGCCGGGAATCGAATCGAGACCTCCTGCACAGCAGACTGGCACCTTACCAACTGGGCTAACCAGGCGGCGGTTTCAAATTTTGGCGACCATTTTAGTCTATTGCTCACATATTTCTGCAACATTTTTAAGTGTAGTGTTGCTTTATCAATGCAAAAAATAACTCCACGCATAGTGCATGTAAAACCAACATTTAATTCAATGTCGACATATGGACTGGTTTGTTCAATTAAATACCATGGACCCCTGCTATAATGGACACCAAGCAGACAAGAAAAGATGGTGTTCATATTACAAGGTTCTTGTAACAACGTCACATCAATTAACCTAATCTAAAAACATTTAACTTGTTTTCCAAAAGATTATGTGGAAGTAGTGGCCTTCTGTAGTTGCCTAATATGATAGGATCTAGGGATTGATATTGTATGGAAATCTGCACTGCAAAACCGTAAAAATTTCCATGGTAGTAACAATAAATTTATATTCACCTTTTTTCTGGGACCTAGACTGTTCGTAATAATGAGGTCTCCTTTATATTGGAGTGTCCATTAAAAGATTAATACTAGTGGTTAGCATAAGCCAGTTTGAACGTCGATGGCCTAGAGGTTATGTTGGCATCCTTTAACAGACTTATACACCCTGTTCTAGACTGGATGGTCTGAAAACCATACCCCGAACAGTGGCATATACCGGTATAGTCATGTTATGGGAGTATCCCCCAGGGGGAAGTTTTTCATGCCGGGCTAGTCAGTTCAGCATTCATAGCAAGGTGCAGGCATTCTTAAGCATTTTTACCCTTTTTTTTACATTTTTTTTCCACGCAAAAAAGAAAAATTTGTTGTTCCGGTGGTTCTGATGGTTTGATTCCAGTGGTTTCGGTGGTTCCTTTGTTTCGTTCTGATGGTTTCGTTTCGGTGTTCCGGGTTTTACCACATGCCCTTACCCAGACCCTAATATACGCGGGGAAACTGCATGCATAAATAAGTATCATCATCCAATATGGAAATAATTCCTCATGGGCAAATCAACATGGTCATTTTTAATTTTTAGAATGGCCGGTATTTAAAATGGTAAACTGCACTAATTTGGATCTTGACCACACTAGGAATAGTTATAGCCAAACTCTTTCAGTACCATTTTGTTAAATAAGGTGAAGTTACCAATAGTCTTTTAGTTAATTATTTTTAATGCTTTATTTTATATTCTACTAATAATATAATATTGTGTTTTTAGAGTTGTGAAAGAAACAGACTTCTCAGCTATAACCAATGGGGTTTCTGAGTTGCCTTCTTCAGGTAAAAATTTTGGTTTGAGACTATTTTAGTATATTATAAGGCATGGAGAAGGAGAGCAAGAGTGTTGGTTTGGAGAAGGAGGATGCCTTGAATCGAGTGAGATAGAGAGTGGGGGTTGGAGAGATTGCTGTTAGAGTGGGGTAAATCCGGCCACCCCCATTTACGGGGATAAACCCAGATCAAGATTGGATTGATTGATTGAAGTGAACTGGTTGATCATGTTCGAAACTTGTATGACTGCACAGCAGTCATGGTCAGATGCTACTTCTTATAATTTATTAGGCCTCATCAGCATGGCATATCTAACAAGCTATCTCAGCATTACTTTATTTTTATTAATTAGTGTTTTATGTAAAAACTTGAGAATGTTTGTTACTGTATTCCATTCTGATGAGGCATGATAAGGATAAAATTGTGAACTTTATTTGTTGAGATCTTTCAAGAGATCAAGACTAAAAATGCATCCGTGCTAAAAATCAGCATGTTGGTGCTAATTGTTGGAGAGATATTATCACAGTTATGCTCTAATGACTCCATACAGTACAATCCTTCTAAAAATGGCTTTAGGAACCAAGCCAATTTAAAAAGGATTGTATGGGTCATCAGAGCATAACCATGGCAATATATGTCATCACTGATTGTTGACAAAATGCCGGTGGCCAAGTAACAGCAAAAAAACGTCCAGAAGCAAATTTAATTATCACTGATTCGGTTTGTGTGAGAAATGCTTTCTTCAGTCAAAAACAATTTTTTAAAGCCAATAAAGAAAAGTAAATTATTTATCAAAATCTCCACTAAAATTTCTTTGCAAGTTTACCTTCAAAAATCAGTGACAAAAACTGCACATTCAGTGGAAGTGGACAACTTCACTTTTCTTTGATGTGGCAACTTCGCTGTAAAAACAAAACTGGTACAGCTGTTAAGATGCAGTTACATTTTATTTTTCATCGATGTGGCAATGTTACTTAAACTTAATATAACATTATAAATATAAATGACTATAATTTATAATTATGTTTTCAAAGAAAATAAAAACAGGGTGACTTCACCACAGAAGTCAGGCAACTTCACTTTTCATTTATGGGGCGACTTCATTGTGAGGCGACTTCACCGTATACCATTAATAATTATGGCAGGGCTCAGTGTTAATACTCAGTGACTAAAAACAGCGTAATATGAGATTTTAAATTCTGTTCCTCTTGGTTGGGTTATAATTTTTATTTAACATACTGTTACAGATGAAGATAGTTTTCCAGTACAAAGAGCAAAAAGACAGAAACACAAACATCCAAGGTCAGTAAACCAAAATTATTAACTTTATTTGTTAGGATTCACTTTAAACAAAAATTGCAGTTTTGAATGACTCAGTTACAGTATAAATTTTTCTAAATGTTAACTGTATTAATTTTGTATAATTATGTTTTTGCAATGTGCTGAACAAGCAGTTTTAAAGTGTTTGTGTAGTACTGTACTGTGCATGTATATGGTGTAATATTTTTTTGAAAGCACTGTCAGAATAAATATTTAATATCTTAATAACCAAAAGTGAGGTCTGTATGGGAAAATATTTGACAGAGGTCTTTCACTGTACAGATCAAGGGCAAATATTTTCCAGGACAGACCAAGCAAACAAGGTTATTAAGATATTTATTACATGATTTCAGTTTTAGATCAGTAAAGAGAATGCTGTGTGCTTGCATTACCAAGAAATCAGTCCAATAACTTTCCAGTCTTGTATGGAAAATTATTGTCAGTACCAATTTTTGGCCATTAAGTGTGGTGGATTTGGTTGTTGGCCCTAGAAATTTGACTTGCCATGTAATAAAAGTGCATTAATTTCAAATTGCATTGGAATTGTGTTAGAAGTGTGATGAAAATAGAGACTAAGATGAAATATTCTTCAATTTGAATATAATTTTATACTAAAGGTAATCCCTTATGCAAAATTAAAGATTAATTTATATGATTGTATTTTTAAAGTATCCATTAATTGCCATAGTTGCAAAGCAAAGAAGGATATTTGAAACCTTTGACACTACAAGTAAATATTAATTAATGTTTAATTCTAGGAGGCGTTTGCAATTTCCTCTTTATATCAAAGAGAAAAATTTCTGAATGAAACAATGACAACAACAATTACAGTATTAAATTTCAACAGCACCAGTGACAATAAAAAAAAAGTTTGCACAAGCAAGTCTTCAGTTGCAAAAAACAGATTAACATGTTGAGCTGATTGTTGTTTCATCTGATCAAAGTAAATTTTGAACATTTTTTTTCTTCTCATTGACTTGTGAACCCGCATCAGTTGAGAGAACAAATGAATTTTGTGCTTGTCCACCTCAGTAGAAAGCAATGCCATAGTTACTCACACAACAATAAATTATTTTGTGTGCACAGCCTAGGGACCCCTCTTATGTTTTAATGATGGAGGGGAAGAGGGGTCTGAAGGATTTTTTGGGGTCAGAAAATTGGGCCAAAAGGGATTTTTTTTAGGTCTATAAAAGTCACCAGCGTTGTTTTGGGTTGCTTTCCAGAAGAATAGCTGTAATAATACTTGTCAGTGCAAAAACACAGGCTGGGATATTTTGAGTATGCAAAATATAGTTATAGGGATTTTTTTGGGTAAACAGATTCCGAGGTTGTTTTTTTTTGGGGGGTATGAAAAATGAGCCACAGCTGGACTCCCCCTACTCCCCCCTCCACCCTCTCCATCATTAAAATATGTGTGTGGGGTCCCTGGGGGCATACTGTAGGCTTCATTGCTATGCAAACAACCAATCGAAATTAAGTAGTTATACCCTGACCTGTAGCTAAGAAAAAATGACCCTCGTAGGAGCCAATAAGGGTGAAGTAAGTTTTCATTCAGTATTATAATGAAATATTTATTTGACAGAAGAATTTAGTATTTTAACCTTGTTTCAACCCATTACTATATATTTTCTTTTAGGAAAATACAATCAACCACAGTCTCAGTAAACAATAAACTGTCCAGAATGAAGAAGAGTTCAGAAAACAGCAAGATTGAGAAGAAATCTAAGACACAAAAAACAAAAACAAAATTTCCAAGAAATGACACTACAGGGCCAGGTAAATCTTTATGTAAACTGAAAAGCTCAGATAATGGAAAGACAGCCAAGAACTCTGTGAAACAACAACCAGTCGCAGGAGAAAACCTTTTAAAATCCGTTTCAGATTCTGACTGTTCATCATCTTCAACATCATCTTCATCTTCTTCAAAACAAAGTTTGTTGTCAAGTTTGTTAGTTTCAAATAAAAGAACACATGTAAATCCATCTATCAAATCAAATCAGATTAGACAGCATAAGAAAAGCAGTATTAATAATCTTAAAGTCCCTTCATCTGATTCTTCAGCATCATCATTTTCAACAACAAGTTCATCTTCAAGGTTGTCAGTTTCAAAGAAGAAGACACAGACAAGTTCTTCAACCCAATCAAATCAGTCGAGACAGCACAAGAAAAAAAATTACAATAACCTTAAAGAATCAACATTATCATCACCAATGTCTGAAAGGTTGTCAGTTCCACAGAAGAAAACACATCCAAGATCTTCAGTCAAATCGAAACACTTGAAAAGGCAAAAGGACAGAGATAATATCTCAATGTCAAATTCATCTTCCTTAATTCTGTCAAATTCAAAGAAAGACACTTGTACAAGTTTGCATGTCAATTCAAGTAATTTTACACAGCAGAATGAAATCAGTTCTAACAATCTGGATATCTGTGCTGGAAATGAAATTGTACAAGATGCAGTTAGACAGTTCCCCCCTCAGAATGGTTTGATACATGGGACATTTGTTTCGAGTAATGTTTCCAAAGGACACATCAGATTTGATTCTGATGACAATGACTTACCCTTGGAACAAAGTTTTTCAAATCGTGAAAAAGAAGAAAATTGTGTTGAAACACCACTTCCAGGTGATAAAAGTACAGTAAATTGTAGTACATTTTCAGCAGCAAATAGATTGAGTCCTGCAGATGTTTTATTACAACCAAATCATTTGATACAAAGTTCTAAGGTGCAAAAAGAAAATGACGAAAGATTTGTAACTAGTAAAAGAATTCAAAGAAACCAGTCAAGAGAGGCAAATTCTGAAGGATCTCATCTCGTAGTTCCATCAAACTTCATGCCAATGGAATATAGCAGTAGCAAGGAGGAAAATATTGGACAAGAGCATGAAGTCACAAAAAAGGTTTTGTTTTTAAATCAATATTTTGAGATTAATTTACTATTATAACAGTTACTTTAGTTATACTCTCAGTCTAAAATACTGGCACTGCCAGTTATTGTTCTGAACAAAACCTCAGAAGCTAAAATAAAGTAATGAAGTAAACAATGTTCAGTAAACCAAATACCTAACTACTACAGAAGGATACCTAGGTGTTGAAAATTTAAAAATTTTTGTTTCATTACAAAATGCTGCAATTTTTTATTGGTATTATTAGATTTATTAATAAATAATGGTATTCAAGTTAAAAGGCAGTTATTGGTTCTGAAATCATACTATTTTTAATTGATTTTGATTTAATAATAAAATTATTAGTAAATAATATTAAATAAATAAATAAATACTATATTTGACGTCAATTGCAAAGGAAGTGGTTGCCCATTCTTCCTAGCCAGAGGCTAATGTTTAATCGCTAGATGGCTGAAATCTTGGCATTAAAGTCGTATTTGCAGAGGGAGGAAAACCGAAGTACCCAAAGATAAACCCTCAGCATCAAATTGAGATTAACAAATTTCAGCCTATGTGCTGAGCCCAGAACTTGATCCTGGGTTGCAGAGGTGGGGGGTGCGACTGATGACCACTACGCCAACCTGACAAACTTATCAGAAATAATCATATATGGTTTTGTTCAAACCAAGCAATACAGGTGAAGCGTTTTTTTCGACATGAAAATGATAGAATATGTACAGTAGAATATGGAAATGCAACGTCACAATCTCTGTGAAACGCCTTTTAGGTAAGGTAGTAGAGCTCTGCTGTTCTGTTCCTGTCTTTCTGTAGCTAGTTAGATTCCGTTAATTAAATGTACAGTCTAGTCCATCGTTTTCTGAAGACCCGCATGTTGTAGTTGGAATAAATATATTTATAAAAATATTTTGTAAGTTTTGTTTGCAAAATATTCAGCAGGTTAGTTCAAGGAAAGACTACAGCCTCTTCACTCCACTCCATGGCCCACCTCGTGCAGGAGACAGAATTGCATTCAAAGTATGTTTTTCAAAGGACACTACATTAGTTCTTTTTAAAATGAAAATGGTTATTTTTACTATGTGAAGGTAAATGTAAATAATATATTCTAGGTTCTAATGTTCAAAACAAGTGATTTCTCACTGTTGATCATCATCATCATATTCGGTTTTACGTCTGTTTTACATGCTGGCATGCATTGGACGGTTTTCAGAAAATTGACTTCCAAGCTAACCTATCTCTAGCCAGGTCTTTGC
>JANCMA020563451.1:0-10072 GCA_024336925.2 Zoanthus solanderi
GCACAAAAGCCATTGTATTGAGCAGTCTCTTGCATGGACCAGTAGCCACTAAGCATGCTCTGCATGCCTATTTTTTTCGGATGAGTGCGTTGGAAAGAAAAATGTTTATTATTTACGTATTTTCGTTGTACGAGTCTTTCCCAGCCTCTAAAACTTGCATTTCTTTCCATTTTCAAATTATAGCAATTGAAATTGAAATATGAACTTACTGTAACTTGTAAAAAGCTTTAAAAACCCAAAACGTCTGATATATTTTACGCTTACGTTTAACGTCAGTTGACCTTTGAAATACAAATTTAATAAATGAAACATTTTTTGTTAACTGTAACCGGCACTTGAAGAATTGCTCTTGTTAACACAAGTTAAGCTGAAATGAATGGCTTCACGTAACACAACTAAAAATAGATTCTAATCCCTGACTTTGAAATGCGTTTTTACGATAGCTAGCTTCAAGTAATACTCTGCGTGCAGGGTTCCCCGACAGGAAACCTAAGCCGTTACAATACCTTTCCCTCCTCTAGTTACAACATGTCGTAACCTTTGTGCGTATCAATCGGCCTACCACAACGTGTATGATTAGGTTCCGGAAAAGGCGGAATAACTTTCTCGATTCCAGGGGTTTTACTTGCGTTTGCTGCCAAGATTGTCCTGCAATCTGTTTATGGCTCTTGCACCTATAATCAGAGGGTGTCTCGATGAATGTTGGCTTGAGACGATCAAGAGAAACTGTATCTTGATGCCCGTCAAGATCAAGCTTGTAAAAAGTGGGAAATCGCTGTAGTACGAGGTAGGCTCACCTGTAGGGTTGCTAAAGAGGCTTTTTACATGGTCTTGACGGACAAAGACATCGGGGTGCACGTGCATGTCTAACTCTTTGTTGATATAAACTGGACGAGACTGAGATTTAGTAGGACTGCATACATCTCTTTAACCTGGTAATATATTTTGAACCCGGGAAGCTGAATTTTGCGTTTGCGAGTCTAGTAACTGTCCAGGTAGGCATAAGGAAGTCCCATAAACTAGTTCGGCAGTGCAAGCTTAGAGACCAGGCTTGAAGGCACTTCTCAACCTAACTAAGATTAGGGGTAGAGCATTCACCCACGTTGTGTCACTGGTCTTAGCTTTGAGAGAGTTTTGAAGTTGACGGTGAAAACTTTCAATTATACCATTTGAGATAGGGTGATAGGCTGTTGTTCGGATCTGCCTGGTCCCAAGAATCTTGCCTAGTTCTTGCCACAAGTGACACTCGAACTGCCTGCCTCTATCTGTGGCTACTATCGAAGGGACTTCGAATCTTGCTACCCATCCAGAGACAAAAGCTTGCGCCATCGTTTCTGCAGTTATGTCGCTAATTGGTATTGTCTCTTGCCAACGAGTGTAACGGTCGATACATGTAAGCAAGAAGGTGTAGCCTTAAGCTGATGGAAATGGGCCCACCAGGTCAATGTGTACATTGTCAAATCTTTGTTTAGGAAGATCGAGCTTACCTAGGGATGTAGACGTATGTCGATGAATGTTAGATCTTTGACAAGCTACAGATTCTTTAGCCCATTTCTGTACATCTGTATTCCTTAAATTAGGCCAAATAAAACGAGATGTAATCAGCTTCTGCGATGCTCTTATTCCAGGATGTGACAGTCTATGAAGTGAATCAAATATAGGTCTTTTAAACTCCTTGGTTATAAATGGCCTTGGATTGCCTGTAGCAACATCGCAAATGACCGGTTTGTTGCATCCGTATATAGTATATACCTACTTAAACTGTACTGTGTTACTGTATCTCAGAGTCTTTGGCCTGTGCCTCAGCTAGCAGTTCGTAATTAAATCCTTGGTTTTCCTCTAAGGCATTGATAATCAATCTTGAAAGCATATCAGCTGCTGAGTTGGCCCAACCTTTGACGTTGCGGATGTCTGTATATAGTAATTCAGAAATATATGACATTTGTCGGACTTCCTTTGGTGTATATATACTTATCTGAATTGCATTTGAAAATATAGGTCAGTGGTTAATGATTTGTACGCACATTTAAGTTTCTTGCTCGTTTCTGAAAGGGAGAAAAGGACTACCTGAACTTTCTCTTGCAAAGATTGTGTGCCCTCCTTGCTGATTAGGTGGCCTAAGAAAATCAACTCGGATTTTCCAAACTCACACTTATCGGGGTTGATAATGAGTCCATAAGCGTCCAAACACTGCAATAATTGTCGTACATGTTCTTCGTACGAGTGTTTCTGATGTATCCATAGCAATAATCTAGTCCATGGATGACCTGACAATAAACCTATGAAATGTTTGAGCTGAACTGAATTTCGCTGACCAAAAGGCATTCGAACAAATTCAAAACAGCCCAAAGAGTGTGGTCAGCCGGTGCAGTTTTGTGAATTCGACGGGAATCTGGGGATATGAACGGACAAGATTCACCTTCGAACAGAGAGTAGCTCCATTGAGAGTTAAAGTGAAATCCTGAATGTGATCTGGTACTGTTATATCATTCAAACTTGATAGTCTCCACATGATCTCCACTCTCCGGCTTTTTTTTTTTTCGGGATCATATGTAAAGGTGAAGACCAGTTTTTTTGGCGGGCTGTATGATACCAAGGTCCATGAGATTATTGAATTCGCTGCGGTGCAATTTTAAGTTTCTCTGGAGATAATCGTCTAGGCCTAGCATAAACTGGTTGTCCTTTGGTCATGATATGGTGAGTTGCACTAAGCTTAACATTCATGTCCTGGGTTACTCTGGAGAGCAATTGATATTCAGTGAGAATTCTGTGATATTTCGATTGAGGCCTTGAAGTTATCGGGCTGATTAAGTATACTTGTGTTTTTAGGCCCTGTGTACTTAGAAAGGAGATAGCGTCGAGCAGTTTATTATTGCTAACATCAACGAGTAAACCGTAATGACGAAGAAAATCCTTTCCAAGAATCGGGAATTTAACATCTGCCCCTATGAATTGCCATTGGAATTTTCTGTGTAAGCCGAGGTTTAGGCTGACTGAACATGTATATACCATATGTTTTAATTTTGCTGGTGTAAATCTGGTTAATCTTGAGTCGGGGTCACTAATGTAACACAACTAAGAAATCAGATTCTAATTTCTGACTTTGAAATACGTTTTACATTTTACGATAGCTAGCTCCCGGTAATGCTTTGCGTGCAGGGTTCCCACAGGAAACCCAAGCCGTTACAGGCTTTTGTTAACACAAGTTACTCTAAATGGAAATAACTAATGAACAATTCACTTTGGTGTCTTGATGAATGGTTTTTTATTAAGATAAGGAGCTGAGCTCGTACCCGGACCCCAAGTGCACACATCCAGTAACTAACCCTTAAATAATAAAGGTGACTTTGCAGCTTTACTCTAGTACTACAAATTAGCTAAAGAAATGAAAATCTGATAAAACTAAATATCAAAATGACGTCATTCGACTTCACAACCAATTACCATGAACTCTTTATAGTGCCAAAACAACGAGGAGTGTTGCACACTCTATGATTGTACCAAGTTTCATTAGCCTAAGAAATTACGGTATAATACACACGTAAACATTTAAGAATTTTAAGATAAGGTTAGTCTAAGAAAACTTTACTTTTCACAAAACCAGTAACTATTGTGCAGATGACACGTAACCAGCCACAACATAGTTAATTGCTCTCGGCGGGGAGAAAAAGAGATACATGCCAGTCTACGTTGGCTTTTTTATTTATTGTATTATACTTACAGGGTTCTAAAAGTTAAAAAATCAAATGAAGCCTATAGAGCTACTGTTTAAATTGTTAAAAAATTGACTAAAAGGTTTAAAAATGTTTTAAAAAAATTTACCCGAGCTTTTGTCGATCTACGGCATCATTACCATCCTCATCACCTGACAATTTTAACAGTAGCTTTAGGCCTCATTTGAATTTTCAGCTTTTAGAACTTTACAACATGCTACTGAAGGACAACATCAAATATATACTTACAAGGTGTTCTCTAGTATTTGAACCATTTTTGTTGTAGTCATACATTCTTAAAATATGTTACCTGTTACCAGTCCTCCTCGTGCCTGGTGGCACATAGTGCCTTCATATTGCTTTTCCACCTTTCTCTGTTCTTTGCTTTTGACCGCACTTACTCCCAGGTCCTCCTCCCAGGTCCTCCTCCCAGGTCCTCCTCCCAGGTCCTTCTCCCAGGTCCTCCTCCCAGGTCCTCCTCCCAGGTTCTCCTCCCAGGTCCTCCTCCCAGGTTCTCCTCCCAGGTCCTCCTCCCAGGTCCTCCTCCCAGGTTCTCCTCCCAGGTCCTCCTCCCAGGTTCTTCTCCCAGGTCCTCCTCCCAGGTCCTCCTCCCAGGTCCTTCTCCCAGGTCCTCCTCCCAGGTTCTCCTCCCAGGTCCTCCTCCCAGGTCCTCCTCCCAGGTCCTCCTCCCAGGTCCTCCTCCCAGGTCCTCCTCCTAGGTCCTCCACCATGCCTCTCCTCTCTCCTTTTGCACAGTCCTTCCTTAAAACATATAGTTGAATATGTTGTGTTTCTTATAATACCTTGAAACTGTGTATTTAGGTGAAAACAGTTCATTACCATGGCAACAACACCAGTATGCATGACAACGCAGTCACTTTGCAACCACCCTCACCCTCAAGATGGACCGTGGGCATGGCTTGTTCTCTTAGTTGCGTGGCTGTCCAATGTAATGGTTGGTGGGATCACTTTTGCAATTGCTGTTGTGTTACCAGCGCTTCGAGAATATTTTGGAAAAAACAGACAGCAGAGTGGTAGGTATTATATGTACAATTATTCTTTTTACTAACCAGCGCATCCCTTGAACGCGGAAAATCTATCAAAGCCAAAAGAAAACGAGTAAGATTTTTGAATACTCCAATAATCAATCAGAATGCGGATTTTGTAAGTACTGTATGAAAAGGTTGACAATAACGAAATATTTTTATTTACTATGCAAACACTTGGTTCAAATAGGGAACAGTTGTTAATTAATTATGAATCAATGTTAGGCGTCACATGTTCTTTTAGCCCTAATAATAGCTTGAAAACTAGAATAACCACAATTTACCGATTTTATATTTCAACAGCTTGGATTGCCGCGATTGCTATTGCAGTAATTCAATTTATGGGACCAGTCACAGGACTCTTGAATAACAGATTCGGTTGTCGAGTAACAGTAATTTTGGGAGCAATACTGTGTTCAATAGGATTGTTAGTAACATCATTTGCCAAGCATCTGGAGTTTATATATTTTAGTTATGGTATTGTATTTGGATGTGGCGGCAGTTTCATTAACCTAACTTCCTTTCTTGTTGTGACAAAATTTTTCAAAAAATGGCGACCTCTGGCTGTCGGCATTGTTGCTGGTGGAGTAGGTTGTGGAAATCTTGTATTCAGCCCAAGTGTCGAGGTTTTACTTTCAGAGTTTGGATGGCGAAACCTCTTTCGAATCCTAGCTGGGATTACAGCTGTCCTTATCTTTCTAGCCTGTGTGTACGGACCGAAGCATGGCGAGCAAGATGATGAAAATAGATGCCAAACAGAGCTTGTTGTAGAGAATGAACACAAAAAACGAATGTTTGATTGTTCTGTATGGAACAATCAGAGATGGATACTTGTCACACTGGCTGCAGGCTTTGCATACATCGCAAAAGCGATTGGACAAGTCAATTTGGTAAGAACAAGCAAAAACGTCTCTTGAGAAGACTAGAGAAAGTTATCTGCTCGTACTGTATCCCCAAACCCTTTGATCCTTTTAGAAGAAAAAAAGATGGATGCTTTCAAATACAATTTTATACCTCAGAAATTAAATATCTTTTGTATCTGCTAGCTAGCTAAAAGCTAAACCTTTACAAGCAAGGTGGCCCATGGAGCCAGTGCTTATCTCCGTTTTCTGTAGTGTTAAGCGGATAAGAGTCTTTGACTCCCCCTGGATGGGACACCAATCCATTGCAGGTTAGCTCTCAGCAGACGCTGGTACTCATTTACCTACCCCGGGAAGATGGAAAGCAGAGTTGGCTTAGGCACAGGCAACCCCAGCTTATATAGTATTAGTTCATCGATTGAATCGCCTTTACAATTATATTGATTGTATGGAGTATGAGGTAAATAACGTTTTCGAAATTATTATACTTCTATTTTGAGCAAAAGTCAGAAATAAAGCTTGTTTACCTCAATTGTTGTCTGCTTTTGTCTCGCTTGTACATTTAAGGACCATAAGAAGTCATTTAGGGATGATTAGATAATCGGTGTTTCTCCAGGTAAAAAAGAGAAAAAGGCTGGCGGGTCCAGATGCTGATATGTCACAAAAATAGCTCGATAAATTCTTTCCTAACTGCCGGCTCGCCACAAAATCACGCCTGCCCACAGATTAATAAATACTCTAACCGGGAAATTTCATCTGGGCTCCAACAATCTAAGCTCGAAGGACAGGAAATCTCGTTTTGTCATCGAAAGAGAGCGAACTAAATTTCTTAATCAGTGTTCACACCACGTCTGGGCTACCAACGGTTTTGCTTTAAGGCTTTGTAACCGCGTGAATGTGACAAAACTAAAACTAACCAGGGAGGCACAGTGCAACGCAGCTAGGAGATTAAGTATAACCAAACGTGCTGTGTTGCACTGTGCCTCCCGGTGTATGTTTTATTTTTGTCACAATTGCGCAGTTACAAAGCCTCGAAGCATAGCCGTTGGTAATCCCGACGTGGCGTGAACGGTGATTGAAAATTCAGTTCGCTCTCTTTCGAAGAGAAAACAAGCTTTCCTGTCCTTCGAGCTTAGATTGTTGGAGCCAGATGAAAGTTCCCGGTTAGAGTATTTATTAATCTGTGGGCAGGCGTGATTTTGTGACGATCCGGCAGTTTGGAGAGAGTTTATCAAGCTTTTTGTGTGACATATCACCATCTGGACCCGCCAGCCTTTCTCTCTTTTTTACATGGAGAACCACCGATTTTCTAATCACCCCTAAAAGACTCCTTATGGTCCCTAAACGTACAAGCGAGCCAAATGCAGACAACAATTGAGGTAAACATGCTTTATTTTTGACTTTTGCTCAAAGTAAAAGTATAATAATCTCGAAAGCGTTATTTATCTCATACTCCATGCAAATCACTTTAATTGTAAAGGTGATTCAAATGATGAACTAATACTAAGCTTGGGTTGCCTGTGGCTTAGGCGGAAAAGAATGTCACACAAAGATTCAAATCTTGGCAGAACCGGGATTGAACCGGGGACCTTCTGGTTGGAGGGCAGAGATCTTACTATCTGCGCCAACCATGTCCGCCCGTTTTGTGTCTGAATTACAATCAAATGATTTTATCAAAAACAGAAATGAAAATTCTATTTTGCATAGAAATGCTAGATTAAATTAAGGTTCCAGTAATTGTACAAATGGAGAACTAAAGACTTAAACACCATTCTTAAAGATCTTATATACGGTGGCTCCTAAGTGCCATCCATGGTGTGCAACTTTTTTCTTTCGTTTGAGCCCTTCGTTGCTACTTTTGTTGCGCCTTTCGTTGCCACAGGGAATGTATTCTCGCGTGCCACAGTCCCCGGCTGGGGAAAGAGATGGCCTTATAAAATGTTTTTGTTAATGGCATAGTGGGGTGACATGCCTACACGGCTTCACTTACATCATTTATATAATTGTGCTTTAGTCCCATACTTTGTTTTTCTTTGCGTAGTGTTTAAAGTTTTGCTTTAACAAGGATGTCTTTGAGGGAGTGTGCTTGTTTGCACGATATGATATATAATATGAAATATCTTTTTTAAGCACGGTTGGTTTTCGATTAAATATACCAATTCTTATATTTAGACAGTATTGTTTTATATTTGGTATTGCTGGATTAAATTCTGTTACGAAAGGTAGTATTTTTTCCTGTTTTTTGGGTTTCGTTTTTAATGCTGTACTTCTACTTTCAAATTTAATTTCTTCAAGGGTTTTCTTAGTTTGGGTTTCTGTATATCCTCGTTCTAAGAGGCGTTTTTTTGAAGGTTTCGATTTGGTTCAGAAATTTACTTTCATTTGAGTTTGTCCGTAGGAGCCTAATTGCTTGGTCTTTTACAAAGCCTTTTCTAACTCCTGGTGGATGGCAAAATTTGAAGTACGTATATTGGAATTTTTCGATTGGTTTGAAGTGCGTTGACACATCTAAATGCCCGTTTCGTCAAACCGTTTGCCTTTGTAACTAGTTGTGTCTAAGAAGGTTGCTTCGGAGTCAGAGATTTCAGCCGTGAATTTGATTGTCGGATGGAATTGGTTTGCTTTCCTAATGAATTTTATGACTTCATCTTCAGTTTTAGTCCAGAATGATGCTATATCGTCAATAAACGTTTACACTCTATTGGTTTTATATCGCTTTTTTCTAAAATTTGGGTTTCTATTTCTCCCATGAATATGTTTGCGAAGGCAACTGCCATTTTTGTACCCATAGCAGAACCTGATAGTTGCAAATACGATTTGTTTGTGAATTTGAATGAGTTTTCTTTGAGAATGAGACGCAACATTTCTCTCAAACTTGGTAGGTACTGACGGGTTGTTTTGATAATACTTGTTGCATGCTTTGCATACTACTTGGGTTCCTTCTTCTTGCGAGATGTTCGTGTAAAGGCTTGTTACATCCAGTGTTACAAGTGGAAACCTTGGGCTCCCCATGGCAACAAAAGGCGCTACGAAAGGCGCAATGAAAGGCGCAACAAAAGTAGCAACGAAAGGCGCAACGAAAGTAGCAACGAAAGTAGCAACGAAAGGCGCAACGAAAGTAGCAACGAAAGGCGCAACGAAAGAAAAAAAGTTGCACATCATGAATGGCACTTAGGAGCCACCGTACTTATATGATGATGGCATTACACTAATATTAAGTACCTGGTCTTAACGCAAAAGAAAACGTCGACATTCAAACTAAACGCGATGTTTGTAAGGCTGAAAATGAGTGTCAAGAAGACAAAGATCATGAGGATAAATTAAACAAAAAGAAAGGATAGCATAAAGATTTCCGGTACAAAGATAGAACCATTAATAAATTCACATAGCTAGGATGCGCAGTGGCAAAAGATGGAGGTACAGAACCAGACATAAGGAAAAGACTTTACTAGCTAAAGTAAAAACCTCTTTTGCAAAATGTAGGTAAATCCGAATCATGCAGACGAAAGACGAAGTTTCGCATATTCTACATTAGCGTTATTGTCCTAACGTACGGAACAGAGCTGTGGAAGATGACTCACTAACTAGCAAATACTGCATGATGGCAAATGGTATCGCGTATACTTGAATAAGATCTCAGATTTAGATCGATTGGCAATGAAAATCTGAAATGCAAACTAGGCTTATCTCCTTACCAAAAACTAACCCCAGTAGGTGAGATCATTAGTGAATGTGGCCAAGAAAAAGGGGGAAGAAAACTTGAGTCTTTTATCCTGGTTCAATATCCTTTATTACATCTTCGCCATGTTTTTTCCCATGTGCTCGTAACAACCCATAGTACAAAATTACACAGAGAGCCCGATATGCCTTGCTACATTACACAGGGAGATCAAATGCTATCGTGGCAAATCCACGACAGTGAAAGACGCTGGAGATTTTTTGGTGACACTTTAAGAAGCAATTCAGCAGCAAGTGAGAGTGGCGCTATCATGGAAACCTGATCTAAGAAAAAAGACGGGAAAACTAAAGTAGACCTCGGCTTGGAGACGAAAAATGGAGAGGAAGATCAAGCACATCAGACAGCACAGGACAGAGGGATGTCAAGCCAATTGGGTTGAGCCTCGATCTCACACAGAGGAGAAACTATCGATTAAACATTAAACGGTAATTTTCGCTTTGAATCTCAGAGAAACTTGATTCCAAGCTATGTGTTCAGTGTCCAATAACACAATGTTCTGGCAGTGTCCAATAACACAATGTTCTGGAAGAAAAAACATTGTGAATCGTAAAAAGGGAAGAGTATCAAGGAAAATTGAGAAGGAGCGTCAATTTTTATGGTCAAGTGGAGAAAGTTCTAGGCAGAGTGGCTGGCGCGTTTGCCAAGGTCCTGGTTTTAAAACTTGACTCTTATCAGATTTATAACATCGTTCTTCGTCAGTACTTAAGTATAGAA
>JANCMA020563557.1:0-10072 GCA_024336925.2 Zoanthus solanderi
AATAATGACGGAGATATCATCAAAAATATCACTAAAAGTAGCGAAAAACTGGCCTTAGGGTAGAGAGTGGCCTTAACTCTTTCATTCCCAGTCAGTTATCCACATCCAACTACTCTTTTCATAACACGTAGAAAATAAGACATTGGTAATGAAAACAAGACAAAGTACTGAAGATTAAATTAAAATTCTCTTAAACTTGTTCATTGATAAGTATGGGATCATTTAGCAATACAACTGGGACTGAAAGGGTTAAAAACACCTGGTTCAGCTCATTAGATCCCTTGTCAGTGGACTTTAAAACCCTTGCACCTGAGAAAAACAATATGATACTCATGAAGTCGGGGATAACTTTTGAAGTAACTCTCGCAGTGTAACATAATTTATAGTTAGCCTTATTTTGGTAAATAGTAAAACACACTCGGGTCTTAAATGAATGCAATCTTGACAAAATCTGTGGCATTGGTACTGTGATGCAATTATTTTCCCTTTTATAAAGTTACACCAATCAAATGAGGCACTGCATTTTGTGCCTTTTAATGTATTTAATATCTGTTTAATATTTAGAAACCATGAAGATAATTTTGGGCATTATCAAAACAGGCCTGTGCTTTCGTCATTGAAGTCTTTGTCAACCGACGATTCTTGTTCACTGAGAGTTTTTGAACAATTTAATAATATTTTCGTTGAACTTAGTAAAAAGTGCATGTCTTTTTTACTTTTGGTAGATTTCTTGTTTAAAATAATTCTTTTGAAATTACGCCAGTTTTCTATTTGAAATGTTAATGATTTAATAGTTTATTGATTTAAAATTCTTTGGACTTTATTGGGTGAAACGAGAGTTTAGATAATGGAAGTTTAGTTAAATGTGCTGATAAAGCCCATGAACTTTATAATTTATAATATATTTATACAACTGCCTTACTAACCTGAAGTTCATGTCTTCATTCCTTCAGCCTGTTGAACAAGTCACAACCCCTCCAGAACAAAGTCAGCCTCAATCTCAGGCGGCTGTACCGTATGTAGTACCACAGCAACAAGATGCCCTGGTTCAGCAGCCGTCATCGTATCAGATGCCACAACCACAGCAGCAGCAGCAGCAGCAACCACAACCTTTGTTTTACGGTCAGACACAAGTAGTGGATCAGTCACAGGTACTTTAATGGTGTACCTGTGCTTAATGAAAATGAATAAGGCCAAACAAAATAATAACAGTCACCCGATCAACCCTAATATTTTAGCGGCAAATCGCCGACCCAATAGAAGCATCCTATATCGTTATATGTGGTAGTGTCAGATAACCCAGCTTGTAGCAATTATTAATTAACAGAATACTTTATATTCAGACCCAGTGATACCTACAAAGAGAAAAAAAATAAATAAGATTAAAAAATAAAATAAAATACTAAATCCGACCAACCAACCCTATTTTTTAGGGCATGTAACTAGAACCACAGCTACTATTTTGTTTTGCTTAAGCTAAAAGTGCTGCCTTTTAAATCCAAGCACTGTGGTAAAGACTGTCACTCAACTATTGACTTTCAAGGCATAGATCATTGTCTTTTGAGACTGAAAGAGTTCAACTTGTTGTCGCACATTTGTCATTTACTGGTTTCATTGATTATGATGTTTGGCTGATTCCATTGAATTATTCATTAGTTGATTCAATTAATCCTTTGAGTTATTAAGTGGCTGATTCATCCATTCATTAACTGAGTGATTTGTTGATTGATTTATTCATCTATCCATTCATTAATTTCATCAATCCATTTACTCAATCATTCTTTCAGTCGTTACGTGAAAGGGATTCGTTGAATGACTGAGTGATTTATTGATTTGTTTCTTCATTCATCATCATCAATTCCAATTTTGATCCGGGTTTATCCCTGTAAACGGTGGTGGTTCGGATTTACTCCATTCTGGAAGCAATCTCTCCAACTCCCACTGTCCATCTCGCTCGATTCAATGCATCCTCCTTCTTCAAACCAACACTCCTGCTCTCCTTTTCCACTTGCATTTTTTATGTCTTCCTCGGTCGTTCTCGCTGAAGTATTATCTAGTCCAGTTTAACGGTAATACTGTGAGTGGTTCTGTTTCGCTCTTGCACATTAAATCCCCAAGGTGCCATGGGCCAAAATAGCAATCTGTTTATACTGGCCCCCAAAAGTCAAGACAGTTAAGGTTTTGTAAAAAGAATGAAAGGAAGATTAAATAGAAATTTATGTCTGTTAAGGTCTTGCAACAAGTTGATCAGCAGCAAGGTCAGCCCCAGCAAGTGTATGTTACACCCCAGCAACAAGCTCCCATAATGCAACAGTATTCCACTCTGCCCACAACCAGTCAGGCAGTACTACCACAATACCAGTGGCAACAAACTTCTGCAGTTCAACCAGTTGTTGCTGCAGTTGCCTCAGGGACACCCTCGCATCCAACTTCCTGGTCAGTTGTTACAGGGCAACAAGACACACAGCAAATAACTGCAGGTGAAAGTCTTTGAAAAATATGTTTAGAGCAGAATATAATAACAAAAATTCTATCACAAGCTTTGCAAGCCTAATGTCTGATGTTTTTTCGTTTAATATTCAATGCTTTTTTGCTCAAAAAATGAAAAGCGGTGGATTTTTTGGACTTCATTGATTGTTAGATTCCTTGGATAGTTGGACTCTTTGGATTGTTGGACTCCTTGGATTGGTGGATTTTTTCGATTATTGGATTTCTTGGATTGTTGGATTTCTTGGATTGTTGGATTTCTTGGATTTTTGGGCTCCTTGGATTGTTGAATTTCTTGGATTGTTGGATTCCTTGGATTTTGGATTGTTGGATTTCTTGGATTGTTGGATTCCTTGGATTGTTGGATTTCTTGGATTGTTGGATTCCTTGGATTGTTAGATTCCTTGAATTGTTGGATTTCTTGGATTGTTGGATTCCTTGGATTGTTGGATTCCTTGAATTGTTGGATTTCTTGGATTGTTGGATTCCTTGGATTGTTGGATTCCTTTGATTGTTGGATTCCTTTAATTGTTGGATTCCATGGATTTGTTGGATTCCTTGGATTGTTGGATTCCTTTGATTGTCGGATTCCTTGGATTGTCGGATTACTTTGATTGTCGGATTCCTTTGATTGTTGGATTCCTTTAATTGTTGGATTCCTTGGATTTGTTGGATTCCTTGGATTGTTGTATTCCTTTGATTGTCGAATTCCTTCAATTGTTGGATTCCTTTGATTGTTAGATTCCTTTGATTGTTGGATTCCTTGGCTTGTTGGATTCCTTGGATTGTTGGATTCCTTGGATTGTTGGATTCCTTGGATTGTGGATTGTTGGATTTCTTGGATTGTCGGATTCCTTGGATTGTCGGATTACTTGGATTGTCGGATTCTTGAATTGTTGAATTCTTTGGATTGCTTGGATTGTTGGATTCCTTGGATTGCTTGGATTGTTGGATTCCTTGGATTGTTGGATTCCTTGGATTGTTGGATTCTTTGGATTGCTGGGTAGCTACTTTAAACTTACCTTGTTTTTAACTGTAACTTAGTGTCAAACCATAAATCCCAGCTTGAGCCCTAAGCTTCCTTTTGTGTACTCCCTCACCACTAAAGATGCTTCACAATAAACTTAATAATAGCTTATTAGCTGTTATGTAACACATAGCATAATTTTGAATATTTTGTTAGGAAAGTACGTGTGATAACATATGTATCTGTATTGGTGTTAAAGTTAATATTTAATGACGATGATAATGGTGACGGTGATGATGATGGCGACGGTGATGATTATTGCGACGGTGATGATGATGGTGACGGTGATGATGATGGTGACGGTGATGATGATGGTGACGGTGATGATGGTGACGGTGATGATGGTGACGGTGTGGTAGTGACGGTAATGATGATGGTGACGGTGATGATGGTGACGGTGTGATGATAGTGACGGTGATGATGATGATGATGGTGACGATGATGATGATGGTGGCAATGATGATGGTGGCAATGATAGTCGTGAATGATGATGGTGACGATGATGATGGCAGTAATATCTAAACAGTTGAATAAATGATAATTATTAATAATTTGAAAAATAATGCGAATGGAGTTCAAAATTATATTAAGTTTAACGTAATTATTCATAGAGTCTATCTTTATTTATTATTTTTTTCATTTTAGGAATAGGTGGTCAGCCAGTTGCGATGATGCAACCACAAGCTGCAAGCCAAAGTAATAGTGCTATTGCCTATGCACAGTACCAGTACCAACCAACACAAGCTCAGGTACAGGTACAGGGTACACCCACCCTTCCACAGCAGTTAGTAGCAGCTCAGCAGCCTGTAGCAGTTGAACCCACTTATCAGTATTCACAACAGGTAACCGTAATGATGCTCTATAGAGCATTTTCACCTGACGTCACGGCAGCCATGTTGGTGTACTCTTAACAAAATAATTTTGATTCTTTCTTTTGTTTAGAACACCAACATGGCCGCTACGCCTATTATCTTTTGTGTCTCTTGGGTTTGTGTGAAAACCAAGAATATTTGCTTGTAGACAATTAAATGCAGCCTATAAAAATTATAGAGCATTTTCATCTGTCGTCATGGCAACCATGTTGGTGTACTCTCAACAGAAGAATTTTGATTCTTTCTTTTGTTTTAACACCAACATGGCCGCTATGCCTTATGTCTTTGTGTCTCTTGAGACTGTGTGAAAATGCTCTATCGACTCAAAGTTGTTACATCATTACCTTTGCAGTTGTGAGCTTTTGTGCAACGCTTTTGATAAGGCTTCCCTGTGCTGTCATTGTTTGGTATAAACACCTCCGAAAGTTGGCCTCTTCAGAGGAACGCTCTTGAAAAGGTTTTCCTTTGTTGCACTTATTTTGGTAGAAGCAACTTTGAAAGTTGGTCTCTACAAAGGTCGATCTAGAAAAAGTTTTCTGTGTTGCCAACAATTTGGTATAAACACCTCTGAAAGTTAATATCCACAGTGTAACGTTCTTTAAAAGTATTATACTGCAAACATTTTGGAGTAAACACCTCCGAAAGTTGGTCTCAACAGTGGAACGTTCTTGAAAAGGTTTTCCTTTGCTGCATACATTTTGATGTAAACACCTCGGAAAGTTTGTCTCCAAAGTGTAATGTTCATTAAAAGGCTTTTTACTGCGTACATTTTAGTGTAAACACCTCCGAAAGTTGGTCTCCACAGTGTAATGTTTTTTAAAAGGTTTTTAACTGCATACATTTTGGTGTATACATCTATGAAAATTGGTCTCCACAGTGGAACGTTCTAGAAAAGGATTTCCTTTGAGCCTATATTTTGTTTTGCCGAATAGTAATAATTATTTAAATCCATTTTTATGTGACAAGTTATGCAATTTAAAAACATAACAATGGTCACCTGTATTACTGGGGAAAAAAATTAAAATCAGACTTTTATTTAGTTTATTTATAAGCGTTCAAAGTTTCAACTTCGAAATCTTGGACTAGTAGCTTGGAGCTTTAGATCTAAATGGTCTCTGACGTCCAACAAGTTACTCGGACTAGCTACAGCTATCTTTGCAGAGCTTGATTCTGATTCAGAATATGCCATTCTTGGTAAATAAAGCTCAAAACGTTTTTACAAAGATGCCGTACTCAAGTATTGAGACTATAGAAAACTGCAAGGATAGCTGTAGCTAGTTTGAGAAACTTGTTTGACCTCAGAGACCAACTAAAACTTAGGCTCCAAGCAGCTCGTCCAAGTTTTTGAAGTTGAAACTTTGAGTGCTTTAGAACGCTTATAAAAAATTAATAAAAGTCGGATTTCAAAAATTTTTTCAGAAATGAATCTACAAGTAACATAGTCTTGAGCCAACGGAAAAAATTCTCTCATATGTACTTTATTCTAGTTAGAAACTGAGGTTCGTACATGGTAATGAAGCAAAAAGTTGCACATTAGGATAGGTAATCGCATGGAGCCGAGTAAAATTAAGGATTAATTTCATGAGTGTTTTCAATTTTTTTCCAAAATTGCCCGAGTTGAGGGGGACGAGGGTAACTTGGAAAAAATTGAAAACACAAGTGAAATTAAGTCTTAATTTTACGAGGAACCATGCGATTACATGTTTATGACATTGAGGGCAAAATTCTTTGCGCGCTTTCTTTTAAAACAATCAGATCAAGACAATTTGCATTGTATGCAAATCAAGTTTTAATATTCAAATTCATTCAATGGCTTTCAGGCAAGAAAATTTAGCCATGAAAAGAGAGAACAAAACATTACATCTATAATTCCATTTTCATCAACTTCGGCAAACCACGAAGCCATTGTTGCCAAAAAAACATATTTTGCAAACCAGCAACCAATCAGCGCCAAGTAATTTTGCCCTCAATTAAAGAAAAAAAAACTCCCCCATTAGCCAATCAGTACCGAGTAATTTTGCCCTCTATGTTATAATTTGAGTAATTTATACCTAATGCCTTGTATAATGAAAAACCCTCCCTTAAGGCTTTAAAATTTTCGACTTCGTAGTTAAAAATTGATTTTCTTCAGGCTGATACCACGGCAGTAGCAGCAGCTCAGCAAGTTTTACCGCAGTATCAGGCCCAGGCCTCCAGTGTCAGTGGCAACACCCCGTCACCAGTCCCCCAACATTCAGCAGGTCCCGTGATGTACAATACGGAACCAGCTCCACAGCTGGTAAGTTAATTTGATGGCCAATGCCCCACACACGCCTTCTATCAAGGGACTAACAGAAACATAACATTTTTTTGTTACTGTTTATAATTGGAGATTAATACAGTGGGTGACAAATTACTCTTTAATTTTGACGCTAAATTTCATTCAGTATTTGTGATTCACATGTGAAATTACAAATTGCCATGGCAACAGTTTCAAAATGGCGTCCAAATTTAAAACAGTTAGCATTTTAAAATTGCAACAGAAAACCCAAACACCAGCAAAAGTACAATTAATTGGCTCATAGTATTTTGCAAGTTGCTGCGGAGAAATAGGGAAACTGGAAAAATATCGGGAAAATTATCTTTCTATTGGGCTCAGTAGATGAATTGTTGGTGTGGTTTTTCGTGTATGTTGGTAAACAAGACGGGACTGACTATTAACCCAGGGCGTTAAAAGTGATATGAAACGTTTCCGCTTTTAGCTTAAGTCTCGTCAGTTTCCTTCAATGCAAAACAGTTAGAAGCAACAATTTATCAACATATTCAGTTGAAATTATTGAGCTTTTTTTGCACTTTGCTTGAAGTTTTAATTGATCTCAATCAAAAAGTTCAGCATACTTGCACTGGCGGCTTTGTGGTTTGCCTGTTTTAGTTCATTCATTCATTGAAATCATCATACTCGTTTAACGTCCACATTTGCCCATCTAGGATGGGCTTGGGTGGGTGATGACTGCCCTCCACATCCGTCGATCATGCGTCACATGCTCCCTTCACTCCTAACATGTTCATATCTTCCATCACGCAATCACTTTACTTTTTCCTAGGCCTTCCTGCTGGCTGTCGCCCCCAACACTCTCACCTCCCCTATCTCACCCAACACACCTCTTTGCCCTTTTTCACATGTCCAAACTATCTTAGTCTTCTCTGTCGTCCAACTTAACAGAAAAGTCTTCAACTCCACACATCCCTGCACCTCACTGCTATACTTTCCGTCTTGCTCTTTCATTCATTCATTGAAAGCGGTTTTTAAACCAATCGTGCCTGGACTTTTAACTGCTCACCCGATTTTGCAACATTTTTGAACAAATACCAGGCTTGAATGAAAAGGTTTACTTCTGAATATTAAGAAATCTTAAAGAGAGTTTTTCAAAAGCTTTTAAATTACAACAAAAACAGATTTTTAGATCGTTACTGAGCTGTAATTTGTCTGCCATGGTATTAAAATGCAATCAAATGTTAACTCGTGAAATTAGGAAATAATTTCACTTGCGTATTGTCAAAGTTCTAGTGAATTTCCTCGCCTAAAGGCTGGGTAAATTATCAGAATTGTGACAACAGGCTCTTGAAATCATTTCCTAATTTCACTCATCACCATTCGATTACACATACATATTTTATGACTTTGTGAAGTTATTATTTATTATCTTTAGATATATTTTATATCTTTTGTCAAGCATTATTTGTGGTTTTTTAGGTCCAAAGCCATAGAGTTTTGTACCTTTTTTGGCAGTAAATAAAGTCAATTTCTATCTGTTTGCCAATATATTTTGGTATTTGCTAATTCTGATTCTATTCTTTGATTTCATGAAAATATTTTGGTAGGGTACACAGAGTGATGGGTTGTACAAGTGATTGTCAACAATTTTGACACTCAAATTCATCTTACTGAAGTATTACTTCCATCCATTTATTAGCCTAGTGGCCCATGGAGTTGGCGCTTATCTCTGGTTCCTGTAGTATTTAGTTAGTTAAGAAATAAAACATGTTTTCCGTGCCTTCATAGCCTGGTGAAAGCCGAGGTGAACGTTTGGGAGAATTCGAGAACAGATCAAGAATTCTTACAAACTTTACCGAGGTTTTCAACAGGCTATGGAGGCACGGACAACATGTTTTATTTCTTTTATAAAATTATTATTTTCATTGTTAGCAAAGAGAAAGATTATATACGAAGCGCGTACTGTGAATTCTCACAACTCTGAGACAGTCCAACCACATTGCTCACGCCATTTTCATGATTCATAGCGCTATGAAAACACACTTGTAGGCCAATCAAAACGCACGTACTATCCAAATTATTTCATAAGTTAGAATGATAATTTGTAATGGTTTTGCAATAAAACTCAAAGTTACACATATTTCGATCAAATTCAAAATAATTTTCTATGTTTTAAAAACTTTTTTGTTTCGTTATAAAAAGTGATCAAGCTTCAGAAACTATTTCAAAAAACATGTTAACTATTAAGTAACAGTTACTAAAAAGGAATCGGGAAAATGTCAAAAACAATTTGAAAAATCTCAAAGAATTCGGGGGCGGGACGAGGTTCGCCCGCGTTTCATCCTAAAACATCTTGCAAAATGTTAAAATTTTTAGCCCTTTAAACATAAACTCCATCAAGTAAATAAACCAGCGACAATATCTATTATGGGAATGGTTTGGTCGTTGAAAGCTGTTAGATAAATGGCATCATCCATCAATATTTGATCGAATGTGCGGGCCGACCATTGGTATTGAGAAAAACGACTCGAGTTGATGAATACTCAGTTCTACTAACGTTAAGTAATATTCAATTTAGCGTTTGGCATGAGAAATAAAGTTGTTTTAAAAACCTTCCTCGAGAAAAAAGCACAAACTCCCCATTCAAAAATTTACCATGGTTACAGCTGACCATTGTACTCCGTGTACACAAAAATAATCCATCGTATCGCTCGCCAGGCAAATTAACAGCCCACAGGCTTCCCAAACTTAAAATTTTACTTTTTTATGGATCTATCAGCTTCCATTTTAGAGAATGTATGGGAAATTTGTTGATGCTCTAAAAGCGTGTAGATTACTACCTAGTTTGAAATAAATTTTATTTACCTCTCGTGAGTTGTTTATTTGTGGTTTGTACTTGTATTTTGTCATTTTGAGGACGCTAGGTAAATACATTAAGGGGAACGAATGGTCCTATTTTATTTTCAAGTGCTCGAATTGCTCGCAAAAATTACATTAGTGCTCGCTTGCTCGCGCTTACAACATTTTTGCAGAGCTCGCATGCTCGGATTATAACATAAAATACTTGGTTTCTCATATCTCGCATGCTCGCCAAAAAACCCGCCTGCTCGCCTGCTCGCCTGCTCGCCAGTGCTCACCAAGACCATTTGATACCCCTTATATTTGAAAAAGTGTTACTCCTTTCATTAAAAAAAACAAGCACACTCGGCCAAATTTGGCACATATCCCGTCAATATTAGATTAATTAAGGCACAAAAAAGAAATCAGGAAAATTACCAATAATTAGCAATAGCACTTGCTTTACAATCAATTTTACTGATATTTTTGCCAAAAATTAGGTGTATTATGTCGGCTTTTTTTAACCGTGATGTGGATCCAAAATATTTTTGAAAGCTATTCAAATCAGTGACGTTGGAACAATTGAATGAATTG
>JANCMA020563663.1:0-10071 GCA_024336925.2 Zoanthus solanderi
CATATTATGTATTTTATACTTGTAACACATATCACTTATCATTCTATTAAACTGATGATGGCATAAGCATGCCGAAAAATATCTTTAAAAATAGTTTTCCTTTTTTTTTCTTTCAATATTTTTCATTATTGCTACTATTAAGATCTTAAGATATTTTGATGAAATATTCTGTGTAAAAGTTGGAAAACAAATTATGTGCATTGATATAAAATCTAAAAAAAATATAATGATGAATTAAATGATGTATAATTATAACTTGAAATGCAAAAGATTTATCCATCAGTGCTTGCCGTTTGAAAATCTTTGGTGAGTGAAAAAAGCTTACCTAAAATAACTGAGGTGAGCGATTTTTCCCTTAGTATTAGTGTCCATTATTCAGAAAAACAATGCTGTTCTCACACCATCTAAACTGAACAATTTTCCTTTTAAACCCGACAAAAAGCTTTTTTTAAATTTGACTGGAGGTAAACAATAACATGAGCAGCCAATAACAAAGGTCGTACGATATCTCAAACAGATATGACAAACACTATCATGCTTATTGTTTGACATTTTTGACGAAGCTACTTTAAATGGGAAATTTTGCAATTCTGAAATGATGAATTGCAAATGGCCATGTGCTTTTTATTGTTTGACGAGGGAAGCGATTTTGTGTGGGCCATTTATCGCTCTTCTCAGAATGATTTTGCATGAGCGATGGTGAGCGAGATAAACGTCAAGTACTGCTCCATAAACCTAAAATAGAATTTACAACATGCCACACTTACCTATCAAGACAGTCTAATACTTTTCCAAATGTACCTTCTCCTAAAAGAGCTTTAATTTCATCTGTTAATAAAGGAGAAAACTAGAACTTTAGAAAAATTCAACTGGAAAATTTCAAAATATTTTTCAATTCAACAGCACTGCAAATAATTTTCAAAATTTCAATCAGATACATTTATTTATTAAGTCAATTAACATTTTTTTGTGAACAAGCAACTGTTTCTGTCTTTGATGATAGAGTGAATGGTCAGAAATTATGAGAGAATTATCGAGACAGATAAACTTCTCTACTGTAGTAAAGAAAATTTTCAAGATAGCAAAAACACAAAGAAGAAGAGATTAGAGCATCAACATGCTACAAAATATAAATCTAGATTGGTCTGTGTATACAGAACATGACAATACAGTCACTAAAACATGACAATGTTTAACATCATCATAATTGGTTAACTATTTATGAAGAGCACAATAAAAGATAAAATTAGTACATCTCGAGTGTAGCAAGTCGCCCTTGTGATACAATAGGTGTCCTTCTTCATCATCCTTGATGCTTGAATAGCCTCTACTGCGGTCTTCACAACTGGGCCTCTGAAATTTCCCACATCCCATCCAGCAATTCATTCATTTGTTCAGGAAAAGTGTCAATCATGCGAGAGTTCGATCATTCACAGATTTCACAGCAGGGCATGGCCAACGTCAAATTTTCATCAGCACACACAGCCGTGTTTGGGTGAACAGCATGATCCCGCCATTTTCAACCATATAAAAATAGCAAATACACGAAAATACATAGCAACGACATGAGATATTGGTCACAAAATTCAATGCTTATATTATATAAAAAGTTGCAAACAAAGAGGCTCTCAAGGTATATTGGTCTACAACAATAATAATCATAACATTTACATATATATATATATATATGGAGAATTTAATCTGTAATATCCAAAAAGACTAGGAGGGGAAGTTAAATTTTGAACATTTCTAACAGCACTAATTCTTTTGTTTGTTTCATAAGCAATTTCCTTTCCTTTTTACAAAAATAGTTATCACTTGAAAAATTTTATCACTTAATATGAGACACAAAAAACTTATAAACATAATTCTAATTGGAACAATGCATGCTGCAAGCCCTTGGGCAAATTTGCAGAATGATGATAGAAACTTGGCCCAGTATAGAATATATTGTAGTGTATGCAATGAAGGTTCATAAATTAAAAAAATGTTACAAGCCTTTATCCCTGCATAGAATTCAAATGATTATCAATAGACCAATTTCGTTATATTAAAATTCAACTTGGACCAGACGCTTAGGGGTATAAAACAAAAGAGATCCTAGTAGACAATGATGAAAGAATAATTCATTTCTTTTGTTTTATTCCTCCAAACCTCGGACCCAAGCAGAATTTCAATATATCGAAATTGGTCTATGGCTTAGCTCTGTTCATCAAAATGATTTTAGAATGTACAATTTTTTGCACAAAATTACTTCTTCTCGAAAGGTTTTATAAGGGTATAACAAAGGAATATGAAATACTTAAAAACAAAACAACTACAAAAACATGAGCAAATTAAAATAGGCATTTTAAAATTAATCACACCATGTAAAATTAATCCCCACAAAACACTTTCACAAACAAAAGCTCACCACAAATGGATCAGCCGAAATATCTGAGCCATGCTTATTGAATTCGTGTTTTACACAAATCACTAAATGTGCCTTTCTACACAGCGAGTCCCCAATAACTTCATGAATTTTCATTTTGTACTCCTTACTACAAACAAACAATGTGGTTTTAAATTCTGTAAAGATGTTCTGACTTTTCACGATCTCAGACTCTGAACGTGAATAATATCATCAGAAATTACGTCACTAAAGTCATGTGACATTTTAGGTTCTTTTTAAATTCCAAACGGAAAAATATTTTGGCCAAGAAATGCACCACACGGTCACGTAAAACCTTGCAACGCAAGGTTTTAAAACATGCGGGCAAAAGAATGGTAAACGACAACAAAGAATGAATGAAATTTTAAATTTATCGTTGTATATTTAGATCATACAATTTAAAATAAATTTATTAAACTTTTTTACATCAAAATAACAATTTTACAGTTATAGCCAATCTGGCATCTAGCGAAACTGTTTTAAAAACGGTTCAACTCCATATTATCATTATCGGAAATCAATTAGAACTTATAGTAATGACGTATGTACGTACAAACCTGTCGAACCTAACCCGACGGATAAAAACTTCCGCTAAGTTTTTTTTTACAACAAAATAAAACTACTTACGGTATAACTGTCTAAAGATTTGTCGTGGCCATGCTGTCTTCGACTTCTGTAATTTTCTCGACGACTACTAAGACTTCTATCTCTGTAAGTGTTGCGATGTCTTTCTCTCCGACTTTCCGAGTAAGAACTCTCATCTCTTCTATCATAACCACGCCGAGAGCGATACTTAAGAACACTACTAGTTTCTGAACTATTTGATCGCCTTCTTCGATGAAACCTAGGCATTTTTTAAAGCTTAAAATGATAATAAATAGCTAACACACTATAATGAAACCTTCAATATGGCGCCTTTTTGGCCGTCGTTGTCACGAGGTTTTTACTCGTCAAACCAGTAAAACAGGTTCTAGAACTTTAGACGTCACAATGAACTTCTTTGGTAACCAGGGTCCACGCGATAGCAAAAATAGAACAAAGCCTGGGGTGAATGTTTCAAAATGGCGGCTATTCGAGGGCTTTCTCTAAAACAAGTATCAAGAATAGAAATTTCTTTCTGCTCGTACGATCCGAAGACAGCAACAATAAGGTACGCCGGATTCTAAAAAGTAGATAAAAGTGTTAGCCCTTAAATTAAAAGAAAATATCAGCAAAGATCCATTTTATTCTTGTCCCTCTTGCGGGACATTTTAACTAAACTCTTTCCATCTCATCTGGTCGGGCATTTTACCAGCAATCTTACTTGCCCCGGCAAGTGTAAATGGTTTTAAAGAATAAGGAATTATGCTATAACAGGTTACTGAAAGTGAGTAGGCATTTAGAATGAAGATGGCTTTGGCACTGCAAGACAATTTACAATAAACGTTACCTCTTGTACAACCATATACTTTTGCAGGGACTATCAAAATCAATATTTCTATCTAGTACAGTTGATTAAATCTTGAAGTCTCTACTCAATCTGCTTTAAATAATTTTTCGTCCTTTTTCTGTTATAGAGAGTTTCTTAGGCGTGTTTCATCAAAGAAAATGCTTGATACAAATAACAAATGTCAAGTTGTGTCAAAAGTGAAGAACGACCAATCAGTTCCTCATATCGAAGTTCTTTTTAGTAAGTATTCAGATAATAAAAATGTTTTATAAGACAAAGCTACTTAATTTTTTTTTTCAATTTTAAGATAGCTGCAAGGTGATACCAAGGATCATACCATATCATCTGTGGTCATAAGATCTTTTGTCTACAGTGGCAAACTCTATACCTTTACATGGGTTTCCTGTTTATAGGCAGAGTTTCTAGTTGGACGTTTTATTTTAACCCCTACATAGAACGTTGCCTCTGAGACCTTTAAGGAAACACACCATATTGATGCTTTTTGTTTTAAACTGTCATGATTTATTATGGCATAAACACCTTGTTTAGTTTCCCTGGCAGGGGGAGGGGGGAGGGGTAACTATCCCCCCTCCCCCTAGTATGTATGGCCATGAGGTGTCTTCTTACCAGACATTGTGTCACACAGTTTTATGATCTACAGTAAATAGCAGGATATCACTGATAAACTTGAAGAAAATAGCAACACTAAATACAAACATATTTACCAGAGCAACAGTCATAACCAGTGAAGCTATTAATAAATTACAAGTGATTATTATAATATTATGATATATAAAGTCAGCAAAGTTTGTTTACTATCAGTGATGATTAAAATAAATTAATAGATAAAAACTTTTCTAAAGGTTATATACACTGTTGAAAAATAGATTGAAATAGACACTGATGTTTCAGAGGTTAGTCCTTCGTCGGAGTGTATAACTACATAATTTTTATCTACAGACTGAAGTTTGTTTGTTGGTGAGGTTCATCACATGAAACACCCAGCCCAAAGTTTGTGTTATAATATTGTTTAGGCTGATCAAGTCTGATCAATAATACAAAGACGTGACTTCATAATTAATTACAAAATCAGATATCTAGCTTGAAGACAAAGTACACCATAAAGATATCTGGTCTCAATGGCCTTGTAGTGTTTCCTTTTGTTGTGTTCCATATTTGGAAACCATCTTCCATATTTGGGTGTGTATCCCATATTTGGAAAGGGCACAAGGAAAGAAAAAAAAACTATTATAGGGAGCAAGACAGAATTGTGTTATATTTACATTTTTAGAAAACCTGTATTAAAGATTGTTATATTTGATCCATGACAGCTTTAAAATATTTCTCTGCATTTACTCGACAAAAAAAGTTTTGTTCAAACATCCCGTGGTCATGGTAATTATGTCAGACTTTCTACCACAAACTTAGTTTATAAAGTTTCCTGACTACAAAAGAAATTCCAGGTACATCTGGAGAAATGAATTTATGTGGAGACAAGGAAGATCTGAGCTAATAATTATAATAATAATAATAATAATTTAATAATAATAGTAATAATAATAATTACATAATGACAACTCCCCTAAAGGTGCTTTTCAGTGTCATGTTAAAATCCCCCTCTCTCCCAGTTAAGAATCCCAACTGGTAGGAGGCAAACCAGTTGGCTATTTACAAAGCGTAGTGAATTTGACTCAGGGATCACTGAGGACAAATAAATTCATTCAGTAGTCTGAGTCGGGATTCGAACCTGAGTCTTCTGCATTCAAAGCCCCAACTCTGACCACTGAGCTATGCTGCCTCCTAAACTGAGCCAGGCTGCCTCCTGAACTGAGCCAGGCTGCCTCCTAAACTGAGCCAGGCTGCCTCCTGAACTGAGCCAGGCTGCCTCCTGAACTGAGCCACACTGATAGCTACAGATAGAACTTATGACCTTTACATGACTTGTGTACTTCAGCTAGTCAGATCAGTGCTCTACCTTGAGCAATGGGTAGCCATACTCATATGAAGAGCAAGGTCACCATTGATATTGGTTTAAAGCAGTAAAAACAATCATTGCATCCATATAACACTCAATCCCCATGATTTTATTCACAAGATTGTACATATGATACAGTCTGTCTGTCATAACCCAACATCATGACCTAATTCAGCTCAGTGGTAAAGTATATCTAACTAGTGTATGTTAGGTTATGGGACAGATTCCATGATCATCTGGAGTGCCACCAGATTTTTACTCAGTACTGTACCTTAAATCTTTTTACTAGTTTCTTAATATATGTTAAATGGTTTTCGGTTACAGATGACAAAGATACTTTGACTCTGAAAACGGCAGACATGAAACTGATGGACATTCTGGCAAGGTTTAACCACAAGTGTAAAACAAAAGAATCAACTTAAGTATTTACACATCCATCAGAATGTAAGGTTCTGCATGCATACAGTGATAGAGAAGAAAATTAACATCAGCGATAGCCAATTGAAATTTGTAAACAAACTCCTGATAAGGTTACATCTTACTAACAGTTTATTTACATTTTATGCAAAACCCCTGTGACTGTAAGTTTCCCATTATATCGGAGATTCATCATCATCTTCTTCGTTTACCTTCCCTAGTTTCTCACCCCTGGGGTTGAATGTGATACGAGTTGCCTCCACTGTTTTCTATTCTCTACCATTTCTTCTGTGATGTTTAACTTCCTCATGTCTTAGCTTCTTCCACTAGTTTACTTCAGGTCTTTTTTAGCCTACCTACTTTATCTAGTGGAACCAAAAATGAACTCAAAAATGAACTCAAATAAACTAAAGGTAGTCAGAGATATCGTAGACTTGATTGATGTATAAAGTATTTATTATTTAATAATAAAAATTATGGTCAGTGCCAGACTCAGTACAACACATTAATATTTACAAGCTTTCCTGTTATTACCAGTCTTGTATGAAAACTATTTACAATTTGACTAGAATAAGTGATTTCTGCAGCTAATCCAAATATATCTGTTCTCATATTTCTCCTTCAACAGCTCCTGCTAAAGTGCTCTAGTACCTACAAAAAATAAAAAAATTAGAAGTTAAGTTTACCAGCACAAATAACCATAGCTAAGACAGTCCTCTACATTTTTTTGTGATGCGTGAATGGGGATTTATTTTTTCTGTTATTCTTGACTATATTTTTCCATCCTTGAGTCAGTTTTCCATTTTTTTTTCTTGATCCTACCATGAAATATGCATTATTTTACTTATGTGTGATTTGTGAACCACCGACTTTTTGTTGGAGATTTTAGTGTCATTAAAGTTCAAAAACTACACCAAACAGGAAGTAAAACCTGTCATGATGCACATGCCATTTCAATGCATCAAAATGGAGGGATTCTGTGGAATACTTTTTGTAATGATTGTATTTGTGTGTTTCAAAAATGCAAAATGTGGATACATGTAGAAATTCTAATTTAATATGTAAAACATGACTTAGTCTAAAATTGCCTTTTTATGTGAAGGTGTGTGATTGCTCGGTTATTTCTGAGAATGTTAAGCTGTTTTTCGAATTTTTTGTGATGCATGATAAAGCCCGTGATATATAAGCATACAACCGTATTTAGATGAAATATAGGGGACCATTAGCTGTTAATGGCCAATCAGAGGATTGATGCACATTGACTTTGTTACTGAATATGTATAAATTTAATATGTAGATCTATATGAATATATGTAAAGACTAACACAAGTGCTAATAACATTGCGGCAGGGAATAAGTGTCTTCGTCAAAATATAATAAGCTCAGGGTTCCTGCAGTTTCCAAGACAAGAAATTTAAGACCTTTTTAAGACCCAAACTTTCAAAGTTTAAGACCTGTGAAAATTAGAATGTTGCTCACACATTAGTGAAAGATTAGAATGCACTACAGCCTAACAGGATTGCAGGTTTTGAAGTGACTGCTCGACGTGCACTTTTCCGTGCCTTTTTTGATGCTTCTTCAAGGCATTCTGTGTGCGCACAAGCAACATAGCCAAAAAAAAAGCTTCAAATTTTAACCTGTAGAAGGAACATCTTTTACTTGAAATCAATTTTAAGACATTTTAAGACCTAAACAAAGAAAATTTCCAATTTTAAGACCTTTTCAAGGCCTTAAAAACTCAAAATCCAAAATAAGACTTTTTAAGACTTTTTAAAGATCTGCGGGTGCCCTGGAGCTTCATACTAGATTGAGCCTTAAAAAGTCTTGAATTGGTTAGAGTTCAAACGAAGATATATCTCACAATAGTTAGCAGCTAAGATTTACTGTGGCTTAAGATGAGGACAAAGGTCCTAGGCTCATCTCAGGGCTAAAAACAGTTCTAAAAAAATCTTTAATGTTACATATAAAATAGGATGATGTGTCAGTGTTTGAATAGAAATAATTTGATAAGTTTATGAGCTTTAGACCATAGCGAAAAGAATTCAAACTGACATTTTGTAACTAGCCCTTGGTCTGATAAAAGATTATAGTCCAAAACATCAGTTTAATTTTTTTTCAATATGTACGGTGTAAAACTTATAAACTTATCAACTTGAATATTACAAACTTGTAATAAATTATTTTACCTTCTCTGGTATTCTGTTTTAATCCCATTCATATTTTTGGTTGTAATATTTATGTCTGGGTCTCCCTGTGGAACAGTTGCCAGCAGCTCTTCAGTGGTAGTAAGTGGCTGGTGGTGTTTCTGCCTGATTGAGTTGATAGTATCAATAGGGAACTCGTTAGCATGACCTTCTAAGTACTTCAGTACATACTCGTCAGCATCCTGAAGTATGAATCTGTGTTTGAACACTTCAACTGTAGAGCCTATTTTGAAGTCGGCAGGTGTGTAGAAGTCAGGATTGTCAACCTTTGACCCAGGTTTGACTGCTCGAGTGCGTTCAAGGAACTTGCCACCAATAATACCAGCATTCCTTGTTGGAGGTTCATATATTGTCATCATGTCATCAGCGAGCCGATAAGAGATGATGAAGCGCCTGTTCTTGTCTTCAGGCCGAACTGATTCCTATCAAGAACATGTCATTTTATTACAAAGGTGACACAATTGCAACATTGTGACTGTGATGTACTACACTATAATGATATTTAAATCGTTTTTCAAACCCATAGCTCATTGGAGCCAGTACTTATCTATGGTTTCCATAATGTTAAGCAGTTATGAGAGTCTTTGAATACCCCTGGACAGAGCTCTAATCCATCATAGGTTAGTTCCCTACAGATGCTGATATCCATTTACCAACCTTGCAAGGATGGAAAGCTGAGTTAGCTTTGGCAGAAGATTTTGGCAGATCTGGAGATCAAACTGGAAACCCTGTGGCTAGAACACAGACAGTGAATCCTACCAACTGTGGAAACCACAATGGTCACCATTGTGGTGTCAATACAATTGTAACATTGAAAAAAAAAATTTCCTTTACTGTGAATAATAGCTATTAACTAGTTAATAATTTTAGACTTATTACTCAAAGAACTGTTGCAGTTATAGCTGTAATAATTGTAGTTACTGTCAGTAGTAATAATTATTATACTTGTTAATTTGGTAGGACTTTTCACATTTCGGACTTCCTGCCACAAGGTCCTAGCTAGTTTCAATCCCTGGCTCTGTCGAAATCTTAACACTTGTGTGGCCTTTTGTTTTTACCAATGCCAACTCGGCCTTCAATCCTTACAAGGTCAGGGGATGAGTACCAGCACTGCTGGGAGCTAAACTGTAATTGATATGCCCAGCCACCAGGCCTGCATGGATAAGGATTTCGCTTTTAGCTAGTCCTATGCAGACAGAGTTTGAATAACTGCACATGCGAAGACACACACTATTGGTTATTGTTTTATTTAATTATTTATCTATTGAGTTTTGGTGCACTGACCATTGTTGCAGAATATCGAAGTACTCTGTGATCATTCTCCAGCATCTTGATAAAATCTTTCTTTGGTGGTTGTGGAATCAGTGACAGGCAGGACTGAAGACTGTCTTCCAAAGAACCAAACCCATTGTAGGGTGGGAGAACCTATTATGACAAAGTAAAAAAATAAGCAGTTGAGGACTGCATGTGGCTACTGCTTCTTTAAACTAGTTTTAAGGCTGCGACAGTATTTCATTCTATAGCCCTACATGATTTACTATGTCTATTTTTGAAGCCACCTCTACTGTAAGTTATGCTACATCGCTTGATTTAACTATTTTTGAGCCAATGTATG
>JANCMA020563765.1:0-19930 GCA_024336925.2 Zoanthus solanderi
AAATCCCAAATATGGCAGTCACTGAACCGAATCGCTAATCGCGACATGAAAAAAAAAAAAAAAAAAGAAAAAAGAAAAAGAAATCGAACCCAAACGTTGACTCGTGGTACCACGAGTAACAAGGTTGAACACTAAAAAAATTCGGCTCCTCAATTTTTTGACGTAATTGTTTCTTAACGGAAACCAAAAGACGGATAGTATAAAGATCTACCCAATTCTTCCATACAAGACCATTTTTTATCAAAAGATTTGCATTTGGTCTGCAAGAACAATAATTAATGTTCTTTGCTATCTTATCTAAGATTCCAGTTTCCCACTTTCAAATTCAAACGTTTTATACTCAATTTTTTAGATAGACGTCGTCATTTGGATTCCGTTGCTGTTGGAAAATTGCACAACTTACAAAAATAGTCCTTTGTCCTGTAAAGCGTTTTTTTAAACTTATCTTCATGAAAGTACTATTATTCTTGGGAAATTAACAATGAAACTTCTCAATTTCACACCGATCAAAAGAATAATAAGACAAATTGAATGAGGTTTAGAACAAGAAAATGGGTTTTTATTTATAAGAACATGTTTCCTTTTGTGATTTTAGTCGTAGACTGACAGAGTCTTGTTCGAATCGGTTTCGAAAAAAAAAAGGTTTATAGAACCTAAGTTTGAAAGATGCCAAAGTCACTGCAACTGATTATATTTTGTCTAGAGAAAAGGGCCGTAACAACAGTAAGCGGTAGCGGTCAAACAGTCTTGTTATGTCGGCTTGTTTGTTGTCAATAGAAGACAGATAGGTTTCCCTTTTTGGAAATTGGTTATTTGAGCAAGTAAATACTTGTTGAATGGTTTTTACCTGAGAAAGCACAACGCTGACGTTCCTAGCTTCAGCGCATTGTCAGAGCAACTAAATCCTTATAGTTGGTCAATAGACGAGCAAATATTCCAACGTCAGCTTCGTGCTTTTCCTAAGGCGATTTTCAAACTTTTCAACCAAGAGCCACTAAAATAGGCACTATGGCCATTTTTCACCAGCACTGCGCTTTTACTAATACTTATGTTCTTTGGGAACCTGAGCCTGCTTGCTAGCTATGCCATGCTGATGAGACTTTAAAGGCCGAAACAGCTGTCCATGGCTTCTAGCATTCAAGCTCACTATTTTGTATGGTATATTTGCTCGGAGTGAGCGTTGCGAACGGAGAGCAAGTCTAATTTTGAGCAGAGGGGGAGTTCATTCCAAGATTATTGGGGTTTGGACCGCAGTCGGGACCATTCGGAACGTTTCCTGCTTTACGAATTGGTGTCGTTTTGCTTTTTCGTACATCTCCGTACGACATGGCATCGGTCAGCGGTGAAATGGTATTGCACATGCGTGATATGTTTATAGGGATTGGATTTTGGGGTTTGGATCGCACTCGGCGCCATTCGGGACATTTCCGGTTATTACGAACAATGTTCGAGTGACAATACACGATTACGAATAGCGCCGGAGTTTAGCGTCCCTCTTGGTCGGCGTGGTGTTTCTCAAGTCGATACCTTCGTCTTGCGTTGCGTTGGTGTGCTCGTAGTTTTCGGGTAAATAAAGGCATGAATTTTCTTTATTACATTCGCAAAACTGATCTTAGCTTTCACATTGTGTTGTCAGACTTGTTTAGATTGATTTCTGGTGAGTTTATTCGAAATTTACCGGATAAATTTACTGTAGCTACAGATTTCGCTGAGTGTTGAAACTCTTGAGATTGATTTTACTAACGTATGTACAATCATTTTAAATTTAAGTCCGAGCATTACCCTATCGACAGATATTCCTAGTATAATTTATATTTCAAGGATGTTAGCATCTTTTTTTGTAGGTGATCAGGTTTCAGGACTAATGCTAAGTTATCTTTCTTGTCTTTCTTCCACTCTTCTTTGTGAAAATCGCAAGAAAACCACGTTTTAACAATCTCGGCTGTATGCGTGATTCGTCAGAAAATAACTTTGGTTAAGCTGCCATTTGTTTCTAGGCATTAGAGCATTAGAGTGTTGTGAAACGTGTACGTGTTTGTCTTCCTTGCTGCATTATCAACAGGAGACATGCGTGGTTGGTTTCTACTTATGCAAATGTTGAATTATTTATATTCTTTGCAACCTTCACTTATTATTTTTTCACTTTTGTTCACTTTTTGTTTTTGTTTTTTAAGTGTTTAATGGCAAGGAGTTGAAAAATTTGGATCAAATGAAAGACAACAGTTTTATCATTTCGCTGTAAAAAGATGTGCTCCTCACTGAATCATTGACCTCAATTTGCGAATCTTTAGCTTAGTTAAATTGGCTGTCGAACTCTTCTTAATGTTTTTCTTACTTTTCAGGCACGGAGCAAAAGGAAAAGCTTCTAAGGTTTTTGTAATGAAAAATATCTACGGGGAACAGTTTCTTTGCTATCTGATAAAACATTTGGACAGACTGAGGTACAGTAGAAAAAGTGATAATTGTTGTTCTCTTTGTAATAGAGTTAAATCATCATCTTGCCAAGTTTTCATTGACTAATTTGTATTTTAGAGGTCTAAACTATACAGTACAAGGAAGTGTGATTCAATTTGACAATACCTTTGAAATAATGGCAAAAGATGCTTCACCCGTCACGGTATGTTATTTTTTGAAAATATTGAAAAAAATAAAAGGTTCAACTAGTTAAATGCATATAAGCTGAAATTTTTTATTTCTTTTCCAAGTTCCAGAGGAAAACTAAGGTTGTGAATCTAATTGATTGTAGTTTACCTCCTTCTAGAATTATAAAACCAAAACTTCAATGTTCTATGAAGAAATTCATCTCAACCTAAAAAAAATGAACACAAGTATATTTTTTTACGGTTGCCAATCATATGTCTCGTGGTTGTTTCGCTCCTGGGCATTTCACGCCTTTTCTTAAGTCGTTTAGCCCCTAATCTTAGGTCGTTATGCATCATGCTGATACCTAAGTTGTTTCGCCCCTTCGTTATACTTAAATAATTACAACGGCAGAACAACTTCACTTTATGTTCGTTCTCTTCTCGCAAATCAAAGTCGATTTGAAATTTTTGAAAATTAACTTGTTACGAAAGAAAACTCGTTACTAAAGAAAACTAATTCAAAACCTAAATCAAAGTTAACACTAATCGAATTGTCCCGCTTTCAATGGTCCATTACGAAAGCAATAACAAAAAACGGTTCTTTTAAGAGCTAACGGGGTTAGCATTATTGCCCCTACGTTCCTTTAGATTTAAATCAATATCTTAGAAAAGAAAGAAAAAGATCTTTAAATAATTCATTACACTTAAAAGTATGATGAAATTGCCAGCATTTTATTGTTGTACTACCTTTGCAATTATTTAAGTATATGGCCACTAACGATCTGGAAACGAACTTCCCGCAATTATTACTTGCATGATAAAAGATTAAGAAATCAGTAAAGAACATTCTAAAATAACTATTGTAAATTTAAAAAGTAGTTTAATAAAGTAGGGGCAAAACGCCTTAGGCATAGTGCAAAACTACTTAGGCATGTTGTGAAACGGCCTAAGATTAGGGGCTAAACGACCTAAGAAGTGGTGCAAAACGACCTGGAGCAAAACAAACACGGGGCGAAATGACAACCGTTTTTGGGTGTCGGTAAAACCCAAAACCATCCCGGAACCCCCCGGAACATCCTGGAACCCCCCGGAATTCCCAAGAACTCCCTCGGAACACCCTCAGAATTAAAAAATATTCACAAATATACAAGCGGACCAGGGAGCAGCTCCCAGAGACAACCCAGAAGACATGGATGGAGGGAACAAACTTAGAACGTTTCGTGAATTCAAAAATCGAACAATGTTTATCAGAAGTTAATAAAATTGAGCACTAAAAGGCATTAAGCAAGTTAAGAATAAGTAACTACAATATGTGCTCCAAATTGAAAGAGGACGCTACCGGCCAAGTTTGCATTAGTCCTCAGGCGTCCTCATTGACCTAATTCTACAAAATGAAAATCATGTTCTAACTTTCCTAATAAAATCAATTGCTCATAATAAAAAAAATTAACTGGCAAATATATCTCTGATGGCGTTAAAGTTCTAGCTAACATTCTTTGTATAGGCTATTAGAGATTCACTTCTATGTTCACGCGTTTCTTACATGGTTCTAGATCCCGTTTACACTAGGACAAATATTTACGGATACAGATGTTTTCCGTTTTCGCGTATTTAAGAGTACGAATTCGTAAAGCTTTTAGACAATGTGTTCCATCGAATGTAAACGGGTAAATGCATCCTGGACTGAAACGTTACGGATTCGTCGCGTATCTAAAAACTTTTGCTCTAGTGTAAACGGGGTGTAATGTGTATGTCAACTCCTCGATTATCGCTCTTAATCGCCCTTGGTGAATATGATTTTTTTTAGAACTTTTTTTTTGTCTCTGGGAGCTGCTCCATGGTCCGCTTGTATATTTGTGTATATTTTTTAATTTTGAGGGGGCTCTGGGGGACCGGAGTTCTGGAAAATTCCGGGGGGTTCCGGGATGGTTTCGGGTTTTTAGAAGCTTAAGTGCCTAGACTAAAGATTAATTATCGTTTTGAAAAAAAGATTTCCTTTAACTGTTGATAGAGCGTGGAATTGATATAGCAGATTGTTTTGAACATCGCCGATGTCCTACTAAGTAAATGAACTAAGTTAACTAAGTTAATTTCAAGAAAGTTAAAAATCTGAATTAGAAAGCACAAAATAAATGCTATTTAATACCCAATTTTAATATAAAGATTGAAAAACAACATACATCGTAATGAGGATGTTCGTAGTCCGTTCGTTTCCATCTTGTTTTCTTACGCTGAGAACAAATTCTTCCAGCAGGTAAATTATCCAGCTCCCTTGGAGTGAATTTTTCAGGCTAATTTTTCTCGCTCTTTTGCCTTAAAAAAGAATTGAACAAAGTGTATATCTTGTTTTGTCTTTTTTGTTCTCATTTTAGTCTAAAAATCTGGAAATATCGTCCCTCCGACGAAGTTAAAACTTGTTTGATAAACTCGTGAATACAGTACTACAAGCTATGTGATTGGCTGAAAGTATTTCTATCAGATCACTTCATTGGACCATTTTACCTTGAAGTGATATGATATCACCTCAGTGATATGGTTTTTCTTCACGGCTTTATCACATGGGTACCTACCCTAAATGTGTAATAAAGTTGGTTAGCAAAGCTTTCCTAAAAATGAGTTCTGTAGATTTTTGTTTTGTTTTAGTGAAACAAGCGAATGCAAGATTTAAGCTCTTGGGAATAAAATTTTCCAAACAGTTTCCAAATTAAGTGAATGTTGAAATTTGGTCTGACAAACGTGAAATTCGTACACTACTTACAACCGCAACAACTCAACCATTTGAATCTACAGTTTGAACTACTCGCTGACGCACTTCAAATTAAATTAATCCATAAGCATTTTACCTCTTCAAAAACCTCGTTCCCAGGGCCTCTCTTCCCTGGCAAAGGCTGGTCACATGTCTCCCAGAATCTGGGAGATAACAAACAGATAGTTTGAGGGAGAGGCAACTTGGTGAGAAATTTGTCTCTAGTGAGGCTAAGGTAGACAAAAAAGAGTTTCCTCCAAAACAAATTTGACAATGGCATATGGCGGTCGGTCCCAAACACCGACAAAAGTTTATATATCATGTGTAAGCGTAACTCCTAGCTTCTGTAGCCTGTGTGAATCGATGAAAGATGTCATCATCATCATCATCTCATTTCTCCTCGTGTGGAGATTGAGGGCCACGGGAAAAATTACTGCCATGCTAGTCTTGTGACAGATGACTAAAGAATATTCAACATTTAAGGAGAGATCTCCCTGTGTCAAAAATGCATTGAAGTGTCACCGTCGGCACCCCAGATTTGTCAAGGAGGATTCAGCAACAGCGACGTCTAGTCCAAAGGAAAAGACAAAACACTACTCTGTAACAACGTGACAATTCATCACAGATAAGGTTACCACTCATCATTTCTTAAGAATAACTTACCTTAAATTATCCAATCCAGCAGAAATCGAATTATATTGCAAACTTAACATAATGATATGTTTGCATTATGATAATTTTACCTTTGGTCAAAATTTCGCTTTTCTTTTTGTGTTATTTGTTTTCAAGGACGAATTAACTTATCTTATTCATGGAATATTAATTTATGTTTGTAGAACCAAGAAAAAAGCATAAGGAAAGCATTTTATGGATGTAGCTCCTGTGAGTTATTAAATTAAAAAAATAGTTGTTAATATATTGAAATTGTGTGGGTTTTCAACAAAAAGTTCCACAGCAAATAGAAGTTTGTTTTTTTAACATGCTTTCTGCTGTTAAAACAAAAAACATCGAAGACTTCGGGTAATTTATTGTGTCGATTTATGAAATGTATAATTGTTGTTTGATAACATTTTTTCACAAATAATTAACTTCTTATCGTTCTCTTATTTGCAGAAGAACGCGGATACATAAAATAATTTATGAGAAAATTGCCGTTTTGAAAATATTTCAAAACAAATCATAAATGCATTTTTAATCTAAAACTGTCTCAAGTATTTATTCTTTATAATTGTATTTATTGTATCTACTTTTTTCTAGAACTTAAAAACATTTTGAGCCGCGTCTCGAAGACAGAATTCAGAGATGCAATTTACAATACAGGCAGCAAAACAAGTAGAAAGCTAAACAGTCCCAAGAGACAAGAGAACAGTTTTGCCATTTATTCATAATTATATTCCACCGCTTGCAAACATTGTCCAAATTATTTACAAACATTTAGCCCTTGTTAACACATCGCCGTAGCTTGGTTAAAGAACTAATGCCGACAACTAATCTCGTGTTATGACTTATGACTTCCAAATATATTGCTTCTAGGCACTTCATGATCACTTGTTTTGGTTTGATATTAATATTTCATTAGCCATTCTGACGATAACTGCGATAACTAAAGACACGATAGACTACACCACCCTCATTTTGACGTGGCAAAACTTTCTGAAGAAGGGGCCCCTGCAGAGGATTTTGTTGGTCTGGAAGACACGTGACCATTCTGTGGCAGGGTCTCTTCTCTGTGAGAGAGAGGCACTGGGAACGAGGTTGCCTCTTCAATGACATGCCGATAGAACCCTCTAAGCTACGAAGACTATCTCTTAAAAAAATGTGCTGAAAAGCACCAAATGGGAGTTATTACTCTACCTTTTCTTTGTAAGTATATTTTAGATGTTTCTAGAAAATTACATGTTCACTTCTGCTCTAGTTCCTTCACAGCCTACCTCACGTTTTCGATTATAAGTTTTTTTCAAGGAATAGCACCATACAGTGTGTATAGGACTGATAAATGTGAAGTAATAATGTAAACAAGTGTTTTTAATCCTGAATCTGTTAAATATGCTTTTGTTTTTGAAAGGCGCTTGGAATGATGTTGGTATTAGAACTGGACAGGAATGTTTCATTGTTTAACGGGTTCAAAAGGGTAAGAAGATACACACTGTATATAGACCATTGCTATAGATTTTTTCTTGTAATTAGCCTTTATTGGCATTATGAATGATTAGCCATTTTTATAGTTGGTAGGCATATTTTGGCCTAATCGCCAATTTTTGGATCATTACTTGTAAACGAGTACACGATTTTCTGTATTACAGAGCAGCTTAGGATTTTGACTAGAACTCGGGTTGCTTAATTATTCAAAATCGAGAGCAGTTGCTTATAAGAAAAATCGTGTAGTTCAAGTACAACAGTCCGTTCAGTAAATTACAGTGCAAGCTTTACATGCAGGATCATGGTTCAAGAGAAAATGAACTTGAAATGTTTTTGGTATTTTCTTCCCATATTGATAATAAGTATCTACCAAAGCAAGCGATATCCATTTTCGTGACTTCTGATTGGCTCCCGTAACTGGCGATATCCAAGGCTATTAGCTCATTTCGAGGCCAAAGTCAAAATGACAGGAAGCGCGCGTGCTAAAAATAGAATAAAATCTAGCGCTAGAGCGTCTCGGTATATATCCACCACTGTTCACGTCCCCTTTGGGGAATAGTTGTTAATTATTGTCACTGTTGACCCAACAAAAGCATGATGTATAAAATACGTTTCAGATTTGTGCCATTAACCTATTGAGATCTGTTGATCGATGTGTGTTTCCACACTCATCTGACGAGGTAAGCTGTAACTGGTGAGATTTATTTTTGACGAAGTGAACTATATTTCAGTTAAGGGTAGCTGTTTGTGTTATAAGGTGAGCTGTATGTGTTACGCCTTAAGCTGTATGTGTGACGCCTTAAGCTGTAAGTGTGACGCCTTAAGCTGTATGTGTGACTAGTTGAGCTCTATTTGGCAAGGTGAGTTGTATGTGTGACTAGTTGAGCTCTATTTGGCAAGGTGAGTTGTATGTGTGACTAGTTGAGCTGAATGTGTGACAAGATGAGTTGTATGTGTGACTAGTTGAGCTGTATTTGTGACAAGATGAGTTTTTTGTGTGACTAATTGAGCTGTATGTGTGACACAATGAGTTGTATGTGTGACTAGTTGAGCTGTATGTGTGATAAGGTGAGCTGTATCTATGACAAAGTATATTGTATACCTGACGAGGTGAATTCTGTGGATAATCAAGGGAGTTGTAAGTGGGACCATAACCAATAGGATACGCTAGTTACAAGTTAAAAAAACCGAAATTAATAGAAGTGTTCGGGTTACCTTAATCCTTGCTTGTCGTTATTTGCTGTTAAAGTCTTTTGTAAACTTGAACCCATGTTAGCTAGTTTGATGTTTATGTCAAGTTTTACAAATTTTTAACAAGGAACTAGAGAGAACAGAGTGGGAAAAAAGTGGGAGTCGTTTTAATGTTTCCGAATCAGACATTCTTAGTTGACGTCATGTGACGTGTGGTGCAAATAGTTTTTGATAATTTTATAATGATGTTATATATACAACCCCTATCCCCTCCCTCCTTTCAACTGATTAAAATTTCAGGACGTCGCTTAAAGCTTAGGAAAAATATTTGAGCCCCCCCCCCCCAGTTACTCACCATTTCCCCTCGCCCTGATCAATAATCGGTAAGTAGTAGTATAGTATGAAGAGCAGAATAAACCCCCTTTTTGTGGTGTCAAGTGATTTCTGCATAAAGTATCTTAGTATGACGTCATAAATAAATAGTTCTGTTGTATTGCAACTCATGAATAAAATAATATAATTTTGGTGGACATAGTTTGAAAGGCACAAAACAACCTTGTATTGGAACGTATAACATAAAGCGTTTGGGAAATACATAGCTATCTTCATAAAAGTTGTTTTGATTCAAACAAATGAGAACTTGGTAATTTACAATATACACAGAAGTAACAAATTCCCTTACCTACTCATTGCAAATTTGATCTCCCTTTTAACGACTGTTTTTTAACGGCTACTGTTTTTATTTTGCAGGTTTGTGAATGTTTTTGTTCTCACGGAATTTTGTTAGCTCAAATAATCTCTATTTGGACTTCATTGCACACATTTTCAGTTTTGTAAACCTCATAAACTTCTTGTTTACAGCTTTCATTTTAGCCAGGGAAATCGGACTGCTCGTTGCATCACTAAAACTGACGCTTTTTTCTATTCTTTGGTTTTGGAACTACTAGGACCACATCCCCTTTTCTTATGTCACCTCCTCTTGCCCTTTTCATATAAAAACAAAGTGATTTTATTGCGACTGTTCACATTTAAAAATTGAAAAAAAAAAGATTTAAAACATTTAAAAATAAAGAAAAACTGAAAAAATAAAAGTTAGTACATAAGCGCTAAAACCTTAATTTAAGTTTTTAAGAAATCGTTTATCCTTCAAATCCTTTTGACATAATTGACAGGATTGAAACAAACGCTGAAAAATGATTTTAAAAAAAAAAATTAGAAAAAAGAAGGGAAAAAGGGCATCCCCACGACCGGGAATCGAACTCGCGTGTTTTCAGTAAATACAAAAATGAGCTTTTCTTAGAATTGAAGAAAGTCAACTTTTCAAATTTTTCAAAAGTTCTAGAAGGCTGTATGTTTTATTCACACTGTGCGTTATATATTTTTCAAGAAGTGGCAATTTGAAGTGTCATATTAACTGGAAGCATAGCAGTGTTCAGCAGCCACTAGATATGAAAACTTTAATACAAACTACTATTCAAGAACTAAAAAGAATTGATTGGGGGCTTTTCAGCTCGTACTCCAAGTAGCAACTTTGGTCGCGGGAATGAGTGTTTTGGAATTGTACATTTTCTGCGTTTACGAAGAATTAGAAGAGAATTGGTATTCTGTTCGATATTGTTAACATTTCTCTCGAGAGTTGTTAGTATGTTGAGAATGAGTTTACTTGTGAAGTTATGCACCATAAAAGCGTTATGAATTGAGTTTGTCGACCATTGCAAACTTACCCCTTGCAAACTATAAGACAATAAATATAGAAACTTTGCATAATGTGGTGCAGTACCCCAAAAACTATAGATCAAGCGGGGAAGACAAAAGAATCCTTATTTTTGTTCACGACAGATGACTCAGCATTTTCTTCATGAGTTGGAATGCAAAAGAACCAATAAATGTATGACGTCATCATCAATAATGTAAGCAGGCACTGTTTGGTGCGGCGAAAAAAAAAGGTTTAATGCTGCTCATACTATACTACTTCGGCCCCTAAACATGCGCAGACAAACGGATTTGTTTTATCGTTTTTTTTCAAACAGGTGGATCAATTTCCCCTCGACACAGCCATTGACCAACAAATGAAACAAACTAATACAAAAGGTAAAGTGTTTTTAAAGTATATATATATATATATATATCACTTATGGGTTTTTTGTATGTATTAAAAGTCCTTACCATTCTAATGGTGATGGCAAAAAAAAAATTGGATTACGATTTTTCTTCATGGTGTAATTTACGTTTAAAGTTTGGAAAAGTCACTTTCGGATTCACCTTGACCGAGCAATGGGGAGCTGGTAACTACCCTATTGTTTCTGGTCCGTGACGTCAGACACAGAGTATAGTGAATGGAGATCGTGTCCTGTTTCTTTGATTGTATCTGTTCCATTTTCTTTTAAAATATGATAGAGAGATTTGTTTTAGGCGGTCGCAGCAACGTACAAGGTAAAGAAAAGAGAATATCGATTCATGTATCATCTTTCTATGATGATCCTCGGCCGGAAACAAGGAAAGTAAGGCGCTGATGGATTCAGACTGCACGGGATAAAATTATGGCAGTGTGCGTTTACTATTCTGCTACGGGTTTAAATTAAAGAATATGACAAAGAGGATTAAAGACGATGTTGTATTGTGCCTGTGCCTTGATCGAGGACATAGCCTTGGGAATTACGGAGCTTAGGTAAGCTGTTTCCAGTATAATTTATTCTCGCATGTATACTCTCAGTCTCTGCACTGTAGTGAAACTTGAAGTTTTTAAAATAAAATTGATTCTTTTGTAATAATTAGGTTTTAAAATTTTTTGCATTGTTTTGTGTAAATTCTTTATTCTTTCTGCATGTAGTTGCTCGTTTTATAGAGAACTAAAGTGATGACGTTACAGAATTTTGGTTTGTGAAATCACTAATTTGGTTTTAATATTTAGAAAGAACAAGATGAAAAATGCCTCAGTGCCGAAATTTAGTATTTTGCCATCAATCAGTGATGAGATATTGCCACGTTTGTGCTTTGATGACCCCATACAAATCCTTTTTAAATTGGCTTGGTTCCTAACGTTAAGAACCAAGCCATTTTTAGAAGGATTTGTGTGGAGTCATTAGAGGATAACTGTGGTAATATCTCGCAGACAATTTGCATCAACATGCAGATGCTGATTTTTGGCAGGGATACATTTTAGTCTTTAATAATTTGATAGGTGCTCATTTACCAGTAACACCATTTTGTATGTTTAACAGATACCTAAATCGCTATTATTTTCAGAGCTTGAAAGAGGATTATACCTGATTGAAGCCTATTCCCTACTTTCTGTTATGTCCGTAATAACTTCAAAGTTGGATGCACTCAAGGAAAAAAGAAAAGATCTGTGTTTAAATAAAAACTTGTCACAATGCAAAAGCTGGCCTGAATCCAAAATATGTTGCTAAAAGTATTGCCAGGACCATAAAAATCTTTGCTCCACTAGTACTCGATTGTGGTGATAAGATCAAGCCTGAATTCTGTTGAACTACTTTTTCTGCCTCTGTACTGACCGGATCGTATTTATGGAATTTAAGAGCAGCATATTCAATACTTTAACAGAAAAAAGATCAACCACCTAACAAAGGAAACAAAAGAAGAAAGACAAACGTGCAGGGAAACAAAGGATACACTACTGCCAAGCTTGTGGAAAGTTAGACAAGAACCACTACAAGGTGGTGGATTGCTGAACATTTCAAAAACAAATTATTTTAGGTTAATCAATGATACATTGAATTTCTATAGGAAAGGTTTTTGGGTTAAAAGATTTATGAAACTTCCAGAAGTTTTTGTCTCAGTTTTAATTAACAGACATCATTCATAAGTGACTTGATAAAAATTCTGTTGAAGTTTAATCAAATAATAACAACAAAAACAATAATAAAAATGGTTTATTATCAGAACTTCCACAAAAATGGCTTTTCAACTGATATCTGTCTATCTACAATTATAATAATGTTTTAATAATAAAAAATATTATAATACTAAAACTACTAATAAAAAAAACAAATAAACTTTATGATTATTCTTGTCTGATTTCTGCGAATCGGATTTAAAATATCATGCACATTAAGGGAACTTCGAGATGGGCGAGAAGTATTTTATGCTGTTCAACTATGATATTGATTATACTTATTTTCTTATAAAATGTGCTCCTATCTCCAGTAGTTTGGCAAATTAAGATTTCGATTAGTTTGGAAAAATGGTCGGTTATTAAGCAGCTTTCCAACTAATTTTTGGCTATGAGTTAGAGGCCTCAGGTTAAAAAAAAACATTAAATTGGAATGGCTTATGAGTGAATAACTATGACACAATTACTATTTTGTCAGAGCCGAATACATGACTTAAATCATGAAAAAAGTAGAACAATTAATTCTCATTTACCCCTCATTCTGAATAAAGCCAAAGAGGCGGTCAAAATTTCAGTCCCTTCTTGCTATATGTGTGTGTAAAAATACTTTAACTCAATAATCAAATGTAAATTATACATCACATAAAAAAAACATGAGAGCAAAATAGACAGCATCAAACATATATTTAATGTTTTCATATTTTTTTGCATATCCTGTGAGTTTTTCATCCATATGGGGAAACTTCTTGTAAGACACGCTTCTCATGTACCTGAAAGAAGAATAATTCGTATTAAAATATTAAATTAAAGCTATATTAAATTACAGCGACATATACACATTATTTTAAAAAAATATTTGAAAGAATTGTCAACAGAGCAACTTATTTGAAATCATTTTCAACTCCATGGTAGAAGAAAAAGATACAAGTCTAAGCGTGTAACAATGTCGATAATTTTTATGCAGTAGGAAATAGACTTCCTAAACGGCTAAATTTAGAAAACCAAGCATAAACCTCTTAAAAATAATAGCAATTCAGGTTTTTGTTAAACATTCCAAATAATGGTGAGCATCTATCGAATTTTTAAAAACGGTTGTCAAAGTGTTTGAGTCAATAAAGCGAGCAACTACGACCAGAATTGCAGAAATAATAAATATAAAGAATGTATACAAAACAAGAAAACTGTTCAAGAGCTGCAAGGGAATTAAGCTTAGATTGAACCGATTACCGAACTGTAATTCTTTAACTTTGTTTTTATTAGATCGAACCTGTTGCCGAACTAAGCGGTAAGTTTATGAGTTTATAATTTTGTTTATGAATTCACTTTTATAATAAACCGTTCCTTTCGGAGCGATCGTTTGTTGTTATGATTTCTGCTCCTCGTGATTTAATTTTCTATGTTGTACACTATATTGAAGAATAAGCCCCACCCTTCCCAAAAACCGTCATAGGGAACGGATTGTAAAATATATCTGAAACTTTAAGCATGGATTTTTTTGCAGCCGTGATTGTAATTATTTTCGAGGAATTGAGTATTTTCAAAAAGTTTCACTTCAGCACAGAGAGCATATATGTGAGAATACACCGGAAACATTTTACCTAAGCTTCCCTTGGCTACGTGCTCGATCAAAGTGGTTTGTTTCTGTTGCCTTATTAAATCGAGGCACGGGCACAATACAACATCGTCAATCTTCTTCATATTCTATGCTTTAAATTTGGGGCAGAACAATATAGCGAACAGGGAAATCATCCTTGGAAAAACGCACTCTGTCATAATTTTATCCATTGTGCTCTGCACAAACTGAATCCATCGACGCCTCATTTTTCTTGTCTCTGGCCGAGGATCATCATAAAAAGTTGATGCATGAATCGATAGTCCCTTTTCTCTATCTTTTAGGGTCCTGCACCAGCCTAAAACAAATCTCTCTATCATATTTTAAAAGAAAACGGAACAGATACAATCAAATAAACAGAACACGATCTCCATCCACTATACTCTTTTTCTTACGTCACGGATCAGAGAACAAGGTAAATCCGAAAGTGATTTTTCCAAACTTTAAACGTAAATTACACCATGAAGAAAAATCGTAATCCAATTTTTTTTTTTTGCCATCACCATTAGAATGGTAAGGACTTTTAATACATACAAAAAACCCACAAGTGATATAACAGTGTTTTATTTTGGCAACTTATAGTTGAAATTTTATGATCAACACCGTAAGTAGAGTGAAGAGCTGACATATATCGCCCTTCTTGAGACAATATCCTTGCTATTACTAACAACATTAATTTATTTTTACAGTGTACCTCGGTTTTAGTTTCAAGGTATAAAGTGACATTGACGTTGACAGTGATGTAGCCTGGCTAAACGAGACACTTAGTACAGTAGACATTAATTATTCAGATTTTCAGGTCGTTTACAGGCAAGGAGACAAATGAAAAGATAAGAAGTTTAAATAACAAAAACTTGAAGTGAAACATTAATTGTATTTTGCATCTTGGTAATTTAACAAGACACTTTTAGCTATTTAGTTATTTCAGGGAGCCTGTAGCTTTTTCATTTAAATTTTTTTACCTTTTATCACTGTAAATAACATCCAAATTATGGTACAAATAAATGAATATTATTTTTTTTTATTTTTTAACGAATCCTTGGTACCTTTGTTGCCATTCAAGGCCAACACGATGGTGCCTTTTTTTATCCCTTCTGTTAGCCCTGTAGGTTTTCTCTTAATTTGGATAGAATCTGAACGAAGGGCTGGTGCTCGGGTTCGAATCCCTTTTACGTAGTTAGTAGCCTGAAAGTGTCGTTTTAACTTGTGGGTTGAAAATCCACGAGTTTTTGTGATAGCTCTTTTGAACCGGAAGTGTTACTCACTCACTAGAGTATCATTTTAAACTCTTGAGCCGCAAACTAATCGGTCAGCTGCAACTAGTGACTACGAATAAGTAGTAAATAATTCCATTTTATTACGACTACTAGAGGCACGGAGTAGCCTTGGTACAATCCACGAGTTCACCATTGGGTGCCTTTGATTTATTTTTTGGGCTTCTCTGTTACAATTGCTTTAATTGCGTACAAAACCAAGAAGGTCATTCCTAAAGTCATTGTTCACATTGTTCAACAAACAACCCAGAATGGTGAAAGAAAAAGTGGTGAACCATTTACAATGACCTGCATTCTCTCTCAGTTGTGGCTTCAAAGCTCAGATGGTAAAAGTGCCGTTTCGGTATCGCAGAGGTTCAGATTTCTCTTTCACAATTATTTAAATTTCGTCCACAAACGAGACAATTTTTCATAACGTCATTGTTTACAATGTGGTACAAAGTCAGTCTCGATAATCATAACCGAGACGATCATTCATAACATTGTTTACAGTGTGGTACAAAATCAGTCTCGATAATCATAACCGAGACGATCATTCATAACGTCATTGTTTACAGTGTGGTACAAAGTCAGTCTCAATAATCATAACCGAGACGACAATTCATAACATTGTTTACAGTGTGGTACAAAGTCAGTCTTTATAATCATAACCGAGACGAGAATTCATAACATTGTTTACAGTGTGGTACAAATTCAGTCTTTATAATTATAACCGAGATGATCATTCATGACATCGAAAGTGGATATTCTCATTCATCCAGATTTAGTTTAATAAATAAATAAATAAACTAATTAATTAATTAATTAATTAATCGATTTCTGGAACTTTGAATCTTAGTTTAGAAAGAAGACGTTTCGACCAAAACCATCGATCCCATCATCCCTTAATACACAAGCTCGCTGTTTTCCGGACACTAGTTACAGAGCGGAACAGGTAATCAGTGACCCCGACAAGGGAGAAAAGCCACATCAATACGTCACTTCTAAAATGCGGATATCCTGAATGGGTATTCAGCGAAAACCAAAAGAAGCTTAATGAACGGGAGGGTGGTAGTGACAACAGCAAGGGGGGAGGGACAAGGCCTGGATAGCCATCCCTTACATACGAGGCATATCAGAGAACATTAAGACTATCCTCAAAGAACAGCGTTTTACAAACCCTAGAACACTCTACAACAACAGTTTGTCAAGGTTAAAGACAGACAGCTGTTTGAAAAGCGTTCCAATCTTGTATATGGTATTACTTGTGGAGGGGAAGGCTGTGCCGAAACCTATGTGGGAGAGACTCTTCAGTCCATCAGAGCCAGGCTGAAACAACATCAACGGCCGAACTCCAATCCTACTCAAAATTCAGCAGTATGTTGTCATCTGAATGACTTGGGATACGTGTTGGATTCAAAGAGAGTCAAGATCCTTGATAAAGAACGGGATAGGCAAAGAAGGAGGGTAAAGGAAGCGATATGGGAAAGGGTGGATGGCCCCACCCTGAACAGAAAGGGAAGGGGGGCTCCGTTTCTCGCTGTCACACACTTGGGACCGGGCCCTTTTCTCGGTTTCTCGACGTTTGTCACATGACAGCCAACTGCCACGTGACCAAATTCATTGATGAAGACCGATGGTTTTGGTCGTAACGTCAAAATTCCAGAAATCGATTTATTTATTTATTTATTCATAACATTGTTTACAGTGTGGTACAAAGTCATTCTCAATAATTATAACCGAGACGATCATTCATAACATTATTTACAGTGTGATGCAAAGTCACTCTCAATAATCATAAGCAAGACGATCATTCATAACATTGTTTACAATGTGCTGCAAATGTAGTCTCAATTACCACTACCGAGACGATCATTCATAACGTCATTGTTTACACTGTGGTACAAACTTGATTTTAATTTCAATTTGCAGGAGTCCAAAATCTGCTTTGTGTTAAAATATGTTAAAATGTCATAACATTTTGTAACAAATAAAGTCGCTCGTTATATGTAAGTATAGCCCAGTGACATTGGTTAACGATTAATCATGTTTGGAAGAAACTCATCTGTTTACTCTTGTAATCTCAAAAGACCTTTATTGGCCAGTCTTCATCAAAATCTGTTTTAATACAGGTTATCTCGCATTCCATAAAATTTGGTTTCTGCAGAAAGTGTGATATACAGTACTGACCAATTTAGTTTAAGCACATTTTCAATCAGCACTTTTTAAATATTTTAATTCGCTTTTATCATTGTGTAATTTAGATGCTGCTAAAGACGAACAGCTCACAGGGACGTTTGAGTGTCCAATCAGCTATTTCAGGGATCCAACGCCAATCGGATGTAACATGGTAATTGACCTTCAATTGAACATAAAATGACATTTTAATGGTTTCATTTGAAGCAAGGCGAGCATAGAATTTGTGAATGCTAGCTGCTTGAGTCTCATTTCCAAAATATCTTTTTTAAATGTCGCGTTTATGTTGCGCTTACGTTTGTTATTTAATACGGTAAAACTTAGAAAATAAGCCCACTGGGATTATTCTCCAAGAAAAAGAACCCCTCTTAAGTTTGCAAAATTAGTCTCGAAAGCCCGGTGTGTACTTTGCAAAATTATTCTCAAAAAAAAATCCCATTCAAGGATTTTAGAGGTTTTTGAGGTTTTGCGCTATATATTATGTTCCTGTCTTTTTTTTGTAGTAACTTTGTTTTATCGGCGTTACGTTTATAACGAACCCCCGTTATAATTAAAGGAAAATTTTCTCCTTCCTTGGCACTTTGTTATATAGAGGTTGCACTGTATATACTATTTAAAAGATGTTTAGGAAAAACGACTAAGATTTGAAGGAGTTCTGTTCAGTAGTTTTTCTCCAAGTCTGGAGATAGACTTAGATTTATGGTTTAATCTAGAATTTTCGATCTTGTAATTGCGATGAAATGCGAATCTGATGCTTATAGATATCTGAACAAACATTACTAATGAATGCTGCCGAAAATGAATTTTTGGGTTTCACGAGGATATTACACATTGGCAGATTGAGGTCAAATAATGAGATTCAAACTAGATTCTAATGAGATTCTTTTGTATAACTGACCACCATGTGCGAAGAACTGGAACCTTATGAAACCCGCCAACTGAGTTACAATTTGGAGCATAAATAAATTATTGAAATTCGTGTTGATTGTTTATTGTTTTGCCTCACTATACTGAGGCCTGGGGAGGGGAACTCCCTTGAAAAGTGGGTAGGGTGCTCAACGGACCTTTTAGGGTCTGAAATGCGACCCTCTTTTACCTTTTAGGGTTTCCGCGAGTTTCAAGCTCACAACGTATCTTTTAAGGTCAGATTTGTTGTTTTGAGAAAACAAAAAAATACAACAATAAAACAATTGGAACGTAGTATAAACAAATCGTTTTATTAACTAGATATAAACAGAAAACTTTACATGTCTAAAGTGTTACAAACTTACCAGTTTTAAATTGAAAAAATTATTAAATATGGTCGTACATTTTAAGGTCTGAAATCGGGATCTCAATTAATTTATGCTTACCTTTTAGGGTCATTTTCAAAACTGTCCGTTGGGCACCCTACCCACTTTTCAAGGGAGTCCCCCCCCCCTCCCCCGGATACTGAGGATGAAACAGCTGTCTATGCAGATTCTGGCTTTATCCGAACCTCCTAATCTCATCATATTGGCTCACTGACAAGTTAGTTTTCTCGTAGTACCTCAGCTTTTCGTTTATTAGTTCTGTTCATCTATTTTTGGCTGATTGGTCTTCGCAGATCTAATCTGCAAAACAGTTAATTTTCTCTTCCTTCGCCGGGAGACGGAAAATTCAAGCGCGTCCATCAAATGAGAGACCGGGAAGAGGAAATGGACGCGCGGACGGGAGTGAAAAGGAATGGGGGCGAGGGGCTGAACGCCCGGCTGAAGAAGAGACTGTTTTGCAGTCTTTCACAGATCCTGTGTGCTACACGGCTATTCGCACAAGGTCATTCTACAGTGCAGTTTGTATTTTTAATTTAACATTTAGGAGGGTGGTGATGACTGATGAGTGGTGACTTGAAAAAAAAAACGATTAAAGCTAAAGTTGATCGTGGCCAATTTTTGAGAAGACATAATTGCACCCTTTGCCTAACTAATAAAAAGTAAACCTTCCCTAAATGTTTGATGAAACTGGCAGGCTACTTTTTACTCATTCGTATGCGCGCAGGGAAATATAGGAGTTATGGTATCGGGGGCCTTTCGTGTTAGCCGTTAGCAGATGCATCGTGGGAGTGAGCTTGCGTCTTCGTGTCACTTTTCCAGCGGTATTTCGGAACGTTTTGCCGTTAGTAATTATAATAATAATATTAATAATAGTTTTAATAATATATTATTATCAAATAAATTATCAAATAAAATGACTATCGATCTTTTGTAACTAAGAATGACTGAAAAATGATCATCTACTACTATCGATTTTCAATTACAATGTTGATACAATGACTCAAGAGAGAGTACAAGAGAGAGAGAGAGAGAGAGAGAGAGAGAGAGAGAGAGAGAGAGAGAGAGA
>JANCMA020563766.1:0-10071 GCA_024336925.2 Zoanthus solanderi
AAAACATCTCTCACTCGTTTGCTTCGCTCACTCGTAAGAGATATTATCAACACTCGAAGATAAAATCCGTATCTCCGTACAGCCATGTAATATCCTTTATATCTTCACTGCGAGCAATGAAGAAATGATTTTTAGTACAAGGAAAAATCCTGGTATTTCATCAGCATCTATATAATAAACCTCAGTAATCAACGGCAGTCAAGTACATATATATATCCGATCTACAGGCAGCAGTTATACATCATAATAATCAATATGAGCTCCCGATTCATACTGGTCACTTTTTAGAATTCCTATTAACTTTTCTGCTGACTGCTGTGGTGATAGAATCGCTCCCTGCAAATAAAATTTATTATTAACATTAAAATGTGAGAAGAAAAAATTATGTTACAACAGGCTCTTTGCAGGTGGGGGTCACGTGACTACAGCTACCTTATATAATCAGCTATGACAAAATGGCATTCAGAGATGGAAGGAGCAGATTGACATAGGTAAAATGGCAAGGTTTCAGCTATTGACTTCAAATATGTAAAAAATGACCAGCAAGAGAAAAATGAATTAATAAGTAAGGATTTGCAAAAAATGTTTTGTTTGCAAAGTTCTGGGTTTTAGCATTACAAATGAAACTCTTATCTAAATAAAAAGTTATCGTTTCTCCAAATAAAACTTTTATCTGGAGAAACGATAGCGTTTTATTTATATAAGAGTTTCAGTTGTAAAGCTAAGGATTTGTCTGGTGAGCAAGCCTTGCTAGCGCTCTCCCATGCCACAACGCACAACGACAAATTTTCGCAAGAAAGGCGAACCTGGCAAAGCGAGTTTTCAAAGATAAATCACGACTGTTTGATGCTGTTTCTTTTCATCTCTAGCCTCTCTTTATCATCTTAAACATTCTTTAAGATGAACAGATATTTCTAGAAAGAAGTTTTCATTTTCCCTGAAAGTTTTATGTCTCCTCGGTGTATCCACTAAAGCAGGAAGCTGGGAAAACAACTCGAGGGCGAGTACGACTTGAAGTCGTTTTCGTACTCGCACCAACTGTCCATGCTAACATTCTCTATTAATGGCTTCAAATTAGCTAATAGCACACATGTGCTATCTATACCCTATTTTCATTATTCTTGGGTTTCATTAAGTCCCACGAGGATATAACACAATGGCAGATGGAGGTTAAATAATGAGATTCAAACTAGATTCTAATGTGATTCTTTTGTATAACTGACCTCCATGTGCGCTGAACTGGAACCTTATGAAACCCACCAATAGCAACCACATCCCACAAATATTACACTTTGATTTTTAAAGAATTAAATATTAATATAACGTACCGAATGTTCAGTATTTCTGAAAATCTCTCGAATTTCTGCATCTGCCGACTTTTCCTTGATTTCTGCGTACATCGGGGTTGAAAGTGGCCCTGGGGCATAGTTCAGTACACGGACTTCGCTCTGCCATCAAACAAATGTTTTAAAACACCTTTTTAGTTGCCTAAGCTAAGCATAATAATAATAATAATAACAACAACAATAATAATAATAATAATAATAATAATACCGTATTTTGCCGTGTATGAGTCGAGCCTCTAACACCAAAAATTGACCCCAAAAATGGCACTCGACTTATACACAGATCAAAAAATATAACATAAATTTGTAATGACCCATTTGTGTTGTGTGCGACTTGCCAAGTTTACTAAATACAGTAATTCTACTTTTTAATCATGAGAAAAATGGGGGTCGACTTACACACGGAAATTCCAAAAGTGGCTATCTTTTTGCTAAAAAATGTGGGCTCGACTTATACACGGGGTCGACTTATACACGGTAAAATACGGTAATAGCAATATTTACAATAATTTGTTTACGTCTAAATCGATTTAGTTATACGAACATAAAATAGTCTATACTACTAATTGGGAGATGGCTCTGATCTTGAAGTAATTACTGATTTTGTTGAGGGGTACCCAGAGAAAACCCCTCGGAGTCAGGTTAAGTCATCCAAACCTCAGAACACTTTTGAGTCCCAGGGCTCAAACCATGGATGCAGACATGGGAGATATGAGTTCTAAGCACGTGACCACCCTAAGGTTTTTTGAACTGACTTACTTAACTCTAGGTTTAAAAGATTAATCATTGCCATAGGTAGAGCAAAGCCAAACCTCAGCCCACTTGTGAGTCCCAGGGCTCAAACCATGGATGCAGACATGGGAGACATGAGTTCTAAGCACGTGACCACCCTAACTTCTCTTGCACTGACTTACTTAACTCTAGGTTTAAACAGTTAATCATCGCCAAGAGCAGAGGTGGAGGTAAACGAAAGTTTTAGAAGCGAGTTATATAGCTGAAACTTTTTCATTCGCATAAAAGTTTGTGCTTACAATAGCTATTGTTAAATATCATCCAGCATACTTTACGCAGTTTTAACTGGTCTTTCGGAGAGTTCTTGTTCCACAATCGAAAACCAGTTGCACTGAGCCAGGCAAAACCAATTCTAACTATTTACGCACTTGTTGGCAGAGAAGGATGTACTGTACAGTAGACTAGTGTTACAGTGATGGTTAAAATTTATTTTCTACGGAGTTTACCGTAATTTATATTTATGAGCAAGCAAAGGGTTTTTCTGTTTTAGTGTCTTGATTCACATTGTTTACCAGCTGAGGAACACTTGTTCTTACAACGGTTTGTAGTTTAAGCAATGTTGACTTAAATTCTTTGATTGCTTGATGAAAGTTGGTTTAATTGTTTGCTATTTTGAAATGCATTATTTGTGCGAAAATATAGAGAGCTGAGAAAAGCAATGGGAAAACTGGGATAACTCTCTTACTCTGACAAGAATCTTGAACAAGTTGCCTGTGGAAAATGCTAGTTTTGCTCTGACTTGTAGTTCCACTTGTACACAGTATCTGTGAGTTGTCTCATCGACACTTTGGACTTTATAACAACCCACATAATTCCTATTAACATGCGAGATGCGTAATTGACACATAAAACTTGAAAAGGATGCATTACTCTTCTAGCTACTTGTGTCCCTTAGTCATTCAAGAAACACTTACTGCATATCAAATCTCTTTGTCAAAGTAAGATCGAGTAACACTTCTACAAATGATAGTCCACTAACTTTCGTTCGATCTGCCGCTCATAGTTCAACACAGCCATGAGAACAATAAGCTTTTAAATTTTAGGACTCCTCATTTTTGGAAAGGACCTCTTTTTTGGCAGACTTGGGTCCAAGAACCCTTGAATTTAAGAGGTAAAGGGAACCCTTCAGAAATCTGATAAAAGTTTTCCTTGTGCAGTACAATATCAATGAAATGATTCTACAGTGTTCCTTAAAAATCTACCTCCTCAACAGCAACACATCTGAACATCATATCTCTTGCAGCTTTGCCTGTACCATACAGGGACAACGATTTTAAAGCCTGAAGTGCCACAATTGAAGATACATTTACAATGTGCCTCTTTGTAGCCTCAAACTCCTGCAGAAACTTTGCACTGGAAGAACAATATAATTATTAAACAATGATTATATTATAGATTTATGGTAAATTTCTACAAATCTATGTTAAATTTCAATGTAAAACTAAGACAATTAAAAATGTTTATACGGGCATACAATATGATTAAAAAGAGACATACGAGAAGACTCTTGTCATTTTTTCAAATAAATATTTTGATTGCACTTTTTAATATTCCGTACTATCTTTTATTGTTTACATTTTACATATATATATACAAATATTTTCAATATTCAATTTTACTTGATAATGACAGCAGGACTGTCGAAACGTCGTATTTTAACCGTGATTTTCACAGTGATTGTCATAAAAATATTAACCATAAATTGAGCTCAAAACACCAGTTTCTTACCCTTACACTAGCAATCAGGAGATCAGAGTGCTACTATATCCTTCCATCATCATCAATCAATTTGAATCCAACTTTGATCCGGGTAATTTATCCCCGTAAATAGGGGGGGCCAGATTTACCTCACTCTAACAGTTTTCTCTCCAATGCCCACTCTCCATCTCGCTCGATTCAAGGCATCCTCCTTCTCCAAACCAACACTCTTGCTGTATCCTTCCTACTGTATGAAATTTTTTTTATCTAATTAAGCATACTTAATGTTACTTATAATAACTGTATGAGAAAATTGAGAGGCACTGCTTATCGGCTGTATGAATTAGAAGTAACAAAAGTTTTGCTAAATATGTATAATTGGCCATTAGTAATTTATCACAGATTACTGTGTGAATGCTTATAATTGATCAATGTTCAATGGGTGATTGCTTTGTAATTGCATGATCACTGCTCACTGTGGAATGCCTTCTAGTTTGTAGTGTCATTTGTGATGTGCAAGTGCGACATAAATAATTACTAATATTTTCTGATATTAAGCAGATCTTTTCTAGAGCTTCTTTTTGCCTCCTATTACCTTCAACTTCCTTTATTTGACAACTTTCCTTTATTGAATATCTATAGAAACTCTACCATCTCCATTTGACCATGTACAGTAGCTGTCTAACTATATTTTGCACGATCTAGCTCTGGTTTCACATTTGGCCAAAGGCCATTCAAGTGTTAATTAAGTCTTCCTTAGTAGCACAATGAAAAAACATTCCAGCGGCAGTGATTACATATACCTGAGAAAACTACCAAGGATTATGGGAGGCCTGTGCATAAAATTACATTTGGGTGTTAAAGAGTGATTTCAGTTGGTAACTGAACTTTGTGATCTCAATCGAAGTTGTACTGTGCACTTATTCAAGTTTGAATGTGTAGAAAATCTTCAGTGTTTTTAGTATTCATTCGACCGTTTCATTCTTTTACCCCCTTGGGACCATAAAAAAAAATTTCTTTGTCAACCATATGTCTTCTTCTTTATCTTCATCTTTGCACTAATAGTCCTCTTAGTTTTTAGTCGTGGATACGCGAAGCGTAGGACGTAGCTTTTAATCGTCCTATTTTTTGAATCTCGTGTATGGTTTCAGACAAAATTTCATTCCACTCAATTCAAATCCTATGAATGTTACTTTGATTGTCATTTCTCGTCCAGGTTGTCAAAAGACGCTTGTACACGTTGAGGAAGTACCAAAGGACCTTAAAGACCAAGTTGAGGATCTACACACACAGGTTGGAATCTAGGTTTGATTTGTTTAATCACTTAGTAAGTGGGTCATCCTGAAAATAATGTTCTACGGTTTTCCACAAAATAAAATTAAAATTAACGTAATTTATCAGGCTCATATTATCAGGGGAATCTTATAATGAGCCATACATTCTTTGTAAAATCTCCATTACATCACAGGAACAGTATTTAACATATCAGCTGGTTCGTATTGTCAGGGAAACCTTATAATGAGTCATATATTCTTTGTATAATCGCCATTACATCACAGGAACAGTATTTAACATATCAGGCTCATATTATCAGGGAAACCTTATAATGAGTCATACATTCTTTTTAAAATCTCCAGTACATCACGGAGACCATGTTTTATTTTTTAAGTAATGGTCATCATTGTCACCAGATTCTTAATCAACTGGAAGCTATCGATCAAGTCAAAAGGCATCAAAAGGAAGAGTGTGTTCCAGTGACTGTGTGTCATCATCTTGAACAGTGCATCAAGGAAACAGAGGTATGTGTTACATGTAAATAATAATAATAATAATAATAATAATAATAATAATAATAATAATAATAATAATAATAATAATAATAATAATTGCGTCCGAGCAAAGCGAGAACGCATACTAATCATGTGAGGGTCGTTTGGAAGGAAGCCTCTCTTTCATGTTATTGCAAGCCAGTTTAAAGTCGCAAAGGCCTGGGTACTATCGGGCTAAAGGGTGACATCCTACGAAAAACCCGTAGCTCGATGTTATCGCATTTCAGGGTCTTTTGGAAGGAAGCCTCGCTTTCATGTTATTGTCGGGCTTAAGGGCGATATCGTATGAAAAACTGTAGTAATGACGAAAATTCCAACCAGCTAAAATGCAAACTTGGCTCTGTTTTTGTTCGTCTACTTTATTCAGCCTTTCTTCACAAAATAGAAATGCCTCGAACGCACTTGCCTAATCTTTGATTACTACTAGTAATAATAATAATAATAATAATAATAATATTAATAGTAATAATACAACCTAAGACTTCACAAAAGAACGAGGAACTGAAGTCTTACCAGTATGAAAGTGTGAGTCTAGTGAAGCCTTGATTATTCACAAATTTTCTTTTTTCATGTTTCAGGTTGATATACAGAAACTTCTTAAACAAAACGAGTTCCTAGAACAAACGATACAAGTAAGTTCCAACTCATCTTTCTACAATCTTTTTTCAGTTTTTTTTCCCGTTTTTCGATGTCTTCTTTTCAGCTTGATATCCTAACTGCACTTGCCAAACGTTAACAGTTGGCACGTGACCTGTCTCGAAAGCCCAACGTTACCGTCATGAATGTTCTGCGCAGGTTTGTAAATATGATTTAGTGTATTCAGTGGCCTCTTCTTCATTGTTGACATAGTGCTCCTGGAATTCCGGAAAACTTCTGGAAATTTGACATCTTCTTTCAGGTTACTGGAAAACTCCTGGAAAGAACAGATAATGTTCCTGTACTCCTCGAAAGAACAGATAATGTTCCTGTACTCCTGGAAAGAACAGATAATTTTCCTGTACTCCTGGAAAGAACAGATAATGTTCCTGTACTCCTGGAAAGAACAGATGATTTTCCTGTAATTTTGTTATCACAAGTCAGTGAGCACAATGTGTTAAAGACGGTCCTCATCTTTCTGTCTGTATTTTTCATTGACCCGGTAATCATACCCTAGATAGAAGTAAGAAATAGTCTATTTATTGAGTTGAAAAAGATCCAATCAAATGGCCAAACAACCACTTGGTTTGTAATATCATATTTTTAGAGTACAATTCAAAATATTAGGAACCTACGTTTGATTCAACAATGAACCACAATTTATATACGATCAATAATTTCAAGTTGGGAATTGTGTAGAGCTTTTGTTCATATGGTATGAAAAACAGGAATACTGTAAACCTCCATCCCTGTCTGTTTTGGGCCTTTTTTAGAATGGTACCCCACATATATCCCATTTTTTTCGTCTTTGCCTGCACCATTCTACGCCAGGTATTTTTTAGTCTGACCCGTTTTCTCTTCCTCTCTGGGATCCAGTGCAGCGCTGTTGTTGTGTTGTCATCCTTATTCCTTCTCAGGACATGCCCTATCCACTTCTATCTCCTTCTCATAAGTATAGTTTCCGTGCATTCTTGTTCACACCTACTCAATAGTTCTTCATTTGAGACCTTAGTTGGCCAAGATATTCTCTGATTCATTCGTGGCAAAGGTTATTCAAGTGTTAGATACCTAATACCGAAGACACACAGATAAATAGCTCAAAACTTTGCTGCACTGTGCGGGAGTTCGGTAATACAATTACAGCTGACGCAAGAGCAGAATAAGCAAATTCATTCAACTGTAAACTCAATGAAGTATGAAGATTATTAGAAGAAAGTTTTTAAAGATTTTTAAAGCAAACAAAGTTAACAGTAATAAAAAAAAATCAATGTCCAATCGGAATCTGCTTTTCTGAAATCTCGGGGAAACCCTTCGAGCTGCTAAAGATGAAAGAAACTTGACAGTTGTTGAATGTGTTCATCATGGCTTGGAAAGATTCTGTTCGAGTAGTTTGTTTATTTCGGTTGGCTTGTGTTTCTCCATTTTGTTGGTGATATTTTTTCTTGACACCATGTTTCCACACATTAAGTCAGAACGAAGTGCTCTTAATTATGAATATTTGGGTTTTTTTTTTTAACATTTTTTTGAAATTTTTACATATATATACATATTATATATATATATAACTAATGTTTGATCCGACCTACTGAATCGGAAACATCCCTAGTTAGAAAAGGATTGACCTTTCGCCCCACACCACGTCCATCGAAGAAGGAGGAAATTAATAAAGACATCGACAAATTTGCCAGAAGGATCAACCTGAAAGAGTACCACACTCATGAGGCTTTGGAAGAATTGGAGAACGAGAACCCGTAACAGCCATCGGTATCAGAAAAACTAAACAAGAAAACTCAAAAAAACAAGACGCTCTAGGAGCGTATACTTGTGCCAGCTCGTGGATAAAATGTGAAAGCTTTTGATTTTATTCAGTTTCGACTGTATACGCAAGACTTGGCTTCTCAGTTATATCAAATAGCCGATATAGCCGCTGTCCAGTATATCAAGTATTACATCAAGTGGCAGAAGACCTCGACACAAAAAAAAAACACGGGGCAAACCTAAACTTGTGCCGTGCTTCGCTGCTGGCACAAGTAATAACCGGAACAAAATCTATCCATAGTAATTTATTTAAACCATGAACCGAGTTGACGCGTCGACGTCATGAGTAACTGCTGACCATGGTAATGCAGCTCATACCTAACCAAGATGGCGAAGCTTCAATTTGTTGTTTTTACGCTCATTTGAGGCAAGATATTTAAGTTATAATCAAAATTGAGAAAAATAGATTAAAGAAGTGATAACTGCAATCACTAATTCAACCAAATAAGATAATCTTATATATATAACTGTGAACATTGTGGTAATGATCTTATATATATCCTGGAGTTCCCCATTAAAGCTGCAAACTAATGCAATCAGGAATAAAAATAAAAACAGTTTCAATTTTTTTGAAAATGCAAAAGCGCATCAATAAACCACTACAGTAAGATCAAGTAAAACTTGAGGTTTTTTTAGTGAAAAAGTGAAAAAATTTGGAGTTCTCCTGGGCCCGGTTCCTCAAGACCCGATTAGTGTTAACCCACGGTTACCTTTTTAATCCATGTTTCTGTTTCCAACCTTCTATAGCTTGCTTTGGGCTGGAATTTTGGAGTTAACTTGTTTCTTTTCCTGGTACATTTAAATTTGTAAGCATCACAAAGCCTTACTTATGAAATTATTACTCTTTGAAATCAGTCTTAATCCAGGATTAAGTTAATCGGAGTTTTGGGGAACAGAGCCCTGGAATTTTGTAATTATTAATTAATCATTACAAACCGTGTGTAAATTCTAATTGATTTAATTTTTATCAGTACAGACTTCCTTAATTAATGATAAGAAATTATAATTAAATTTATCACTTTCTAAACTTAAAAAAGTTTTAAAGCCTAAAAGATTTTGCTTAATATTTCATCATTTTCATGTCACTTCTTCCAATCAATACTAGTAATATTATTTTGTCATTAATTTTTAAACTTTCAAACATTTTAGATTTTTAATTGTTGTTTTTGTAACCAAGTTGGAGGAAAATAAATTTTTTGCTTCACTTTTCTTTCTCAGGAATCGTAGATCACTGTAGATGACCAAGGAAGGAAACGAAAGTACCTTTCTTTAGACTGACCGAACCTGTGCAAACCTGGAAACTGTTAAAATTGAGACTTTTGAAAGCAAAGAAAGAAACGAAAGTTTTGCGTTCTCAAGTACCAGAACTTTCGCATTTTAACAACAACAATTCGATCGAGAGGAAGAAGTTCACTCCCAGGGAAATTAATTTCTATTCGAGTTCACCATGGCCAAGCTTTTGGCAGTTAAAACGAAAGTGTTTCCGAAACGGGAGTTCATGACCTAATATTTAAGTTCACGAAACTGGCAAATATAAAGAAAAACCTACAAGCTGTAGGCTATCACAACAGAAAACTAAACGTATACACATTTACAAAAATGAAAAAATTACCCTACTCAAAATTTGAATCAGAAACGGAAAAAACGAAATATTAAACCAATATAAAACTTTCAAATGTATAGGTAAGTTGTTGTTTGACATGAAATAGTGGAATAACCGGACAATACAAAAGTTCCAATGTCATCTTTTAAAGCTGCCAGAAGATACGGCACAACTAAGGGCCCGTTCAAACATGTTGGTCAAATATTATCCAACATTGTTGGATGGTGTTGGTCGGTGTTCATGCATCAATGTTGGATTTTAGTACCAGGGCCGGGTTGTTCAAAAGCTGGTTAACTTTAACCCTGGGTTAAGCTAAAATTCAAGGAGCAAATTCTTCTTTAAGGAAAGG
>JANCMA020563867.1:0-10071 GCA_024336925.2 Zoanthus solanderi
GGATGGCAAGAGAATGCTCAAAGAAGCTATACGCAAAGTCGTAGAACATGCGCTGACTTTCTTGTACCCGAGGCTCTGGCCCAGCCGAAGGAGCAGGCGGCTTTGTCCGACGACGGTCTGCTAGATTTGTTGCTGGTGAAATGACGGCTTTTTGTCAGCTCGGGGCTTTATACGGGCTGTAGGTTGTAGGGGCTGCGGAGCTAGCTTTCAAAAAGCCATGATACAGAAACCACAGATTCTGACGTTGATTCCGCAACAAGAACCCCCGTGTGCTTCGATTTGGCGGGCTGGGTTTAGGTTTAGGATGTCGCGTTCTCGCTCATTTTCCGACCCATATGTCGCCTATTTGGCTAGAGGCAAATGTCGCTGTCGCTTTTTCGCTAGAATACAAATGTGCTTAATTTTTGTGTCCAGTAATTTTGTTTCATGTAAAAGAGTAAACGCCCGTAAAAACTTTCATTTTTTAATAGAAGATCAACCACTTTATATTTTAACTGGATTCGAATGTTTTGAGTGTAAACGTCATTCACAGAAATTGAGAGTCGTGCTGGCCAGGTCGGTCATGTCGCTGTGGAAATAAAAATGTGAAAAGATGTTGCTTTTTCGAACTTTAAAATGGATTGTCGCTGCCGCAAGTAGTCGCTTTGTTCCGTCTGGTTCTGTCGGCATTTGGCGTTCTGGAACAAAGTGTCATTACATTTCTGGCAATATTGGAGCAACAACAGTTGTGGTCAAAACTCTTTGGAATTAGGCCCCACTAATTATTGGGCTTGACTTTAGTGTGAACAATGTTTGTAAAATTAATATTACTCACTTGTTTTCGTCATACAGAATAAAACTATTATGTATCCTGTATTCCTAACTAACTGTAGGCCTCGAGAATGGATTTACAGGACTGTTTGTAGTTACTCATAGTCGGCTGCTTTTACAATTACTTACGACGTTACTGTTGCTGCTCAGTTGTAACTGTTAAACGGTACAAAGCACAAACCACCCGAACTCAACTCCACGGTTTGGCCAGAACCTACACGCATGCGCAAGCGTAGGATCTGGCCAAACCGTGGAGTTGAGTTCGGGTGGTTTGTGCTTTGTACCGTTTTACTATTGTAACTGTTACTCTCACACGGCCTGTTAGTGTTATCAGCTGTTATTTTTGTTGTCGCTGTTAATGTAACTATTTTTGTTACTGTAACAATAAAAATGTTTTTGTTTTCCTTATCAATAGATCTTCCAGACTGCACTCTACCGAGTGATCCAGGACCGTGTAAAGCTTATCTACAACGTTATTATTACAACCAATCCCAGCACGACTGCTTGAAATTTGACTACGGAGGTTGCCTGGGAAACGCCAATCGTTTTCAGACGAAGGAGGAGTGTATTCAAGAGTGTGCTTTGCCATTACTAACTACTGCGTTTTAAAATTTTCAAATGCTACGTCTTCAAGCGAAAGCTTTTATCAATGTCGCAATTCTCGCCCTTCACATCAACAAAAGAAAGTTTAGTTTTGGCATAAATCGCGACCACAGTGGATAATATATGACAAGAATGATCCAAATGCGAAGCAAGATCAGACTGGTTGAGACAAGAATAATGTTTTGCAATTCAAGACAGCCTGTTGTTTAAATAAATTTATTTATTCATAACTGAAAGGGGCCACAATATATTTATATATACTTAAATATTAGCAGTTTGTAAGATCTTTGTATCGAGTAAGTATTGCAAACCCTAATATCATGTGCGCGTGACGCTGGATTACGCAATCATAAGTGCGTGTTACAAAATACTCTGGTTTGATATTGTTTTATTACTGTATAAATAATTGTAAATAAAGTATTTATAATTTATATCGCATTTTTTTCGCAATCTTATCGATGTTAATGTGTTTGCATAGTAATATAAAAACGTGTTTTGAAGTAAGTATGAAATTATTTCTCAATAATTTTACAAAATTTTACAAATAATTTTACAAAACACAGCAGTCACGTTTTTCTATTTTACTATAGGAACAAAAGTTCGAGTCATTTTATCTTAATCAATTCTACATTTTGACGAAGCTATATTACAACTAGTTCTTAAAACGTCTAAAATATTTCTTAAATTCGGAGTAAAAGAAATAAAACACGGCTGTATACAGATGTTCACAATAGCAAAGTGAACGTAGCAGTGGCAGATTGGGATGAACCTGTCTTGTCTATTGCCCTAACCCATGACCAGAAATCCACGGATAACATACATCAAGGGCACTGATATTCGGGTCTTATCACAGAGAGGAGTAGAAGAGAAATAGCTATAACAAAAGAAAGCACCTATTAATTTTCAGATTAGAGGAAGGTCTTAATTGCAGAAGCCGATATTATGGAGTCGAAGCAGTAATGAAAAATCACTGCTATGCCAATTTGATAAATTAGCAGAAGTTGTAGCATCCTCACCAATATTATTGGTAACAGAGACAGACTCAGTTCTCTCTCTACTTGCATGGTTCTATTCAGTTCCTGTTCTACATTTGAAGATACTAGAATTATTGTAGTCCTAGACGGACAAACGAATTTCGTGAAACTCCAATTCTTAGTTTAAATAAGAAGTCGTTCCCAGAATAGAAATTATTACGGGAATCATACGAAGTAATACTTGACGGTAATGACTTTTAACTGACGCTTATGTTCCACAACAAAAAGTATAACATCCCACATCACGAAAAAAGATCTGTAGAATGATATTCTTAAAGCCTGGTCCTTACTACGACATAAGCATAAGCATAACGAGTCTTATGTCGTAATGAGGACAGCCGCGCCAAAAGCATAACGTTGAACGCATGCGCAAAGCTAGTTTTAGCTACCATGCTCTCTCTCCAACACACAAAACAAGATGGCGGACGAACTGTACTTACTCGCAATCGGTTAATGGCGAATCGTTAATTTCTATGCCAATTTTAGTTTTATATATTAATTTTAAATTTACAAATTGCAATTTGAACATTTTTAATTGCAACATATTTTCCCATTATCAAATTGCAACAATGGTATTTGCTTGGTATGGGAAATTTCATTAATGAATTGAAACCAAGCTTGAATAAACTGGGCAATAGGTTCTTGCTAATTTATATCAAAAGCTTCTAAATGTTGGGAAAGAAAATGTACAGGTAATATTAAAAGTACAAGATTGATTAGCTTGCACGTCATGCATGATTAATTAAAGCTTCAAGCGAAATTATCCTTGTGATTGAAGTAAGACTTTCGACCTACCTGTTGGTAAACCAGCCGCCTGGGCCACATCCCGCCAATAAGCATTGTCTTTATTCGTCTTGTCGGGATAATTTCCGTACTTGGGCGTAGTAGGTCCTGTTGGGTTAGGGTTAGGATTAGCTATATAGAGAATAGGAGAGATTTTTATGTGTAAACTGTCTAAATAATTAAGTACGCCCCAATACGGAAATTTTACCGTCCTGTCTTTGAAATCACAGTTAGATTTATTATACAGGACTGGAAAATTTCGTACCGCTTCCGCTAGTTTTTCATTAATCGTTGCGGATTCTATGTTTGCTTTCTGCGATCGCGAGGAAAACCTGGAACCAAGTTCCCTATGATTGGCTGAATGGTTTAATTCATTCTTATGCTAGTTATGTAAGTGTTGTCCTCACTAGCGACATATGCGACACAAACATAAGCATAAGCACAAGAAGAATACAGAAGATTTTGATAATCTTGTGCTTGTGCTTATGCATGCTTATGTCGCGGCTGTCCTCATTACGACATAAGACTCGTTATGCTTATGGTTATGTCGTAGTGAGGACCAGGCTTAAAGTTACTGTCGCTTGTGCTCCGTACCAAAAGTAGCGTCTCACATGGACATAAACAACGTGTTGTGTGAGATACCCGAGAAACCATCTGAAAAGGACTTTCAAGAGAGCATATTTTTTATCATATGGATAACGGTGTTTTACCCGTACCTAAAACATTCGGGTTTTCCCGTATTCCACTGAAGAAAAAAAACGTCATGCACCAAATGTCCCGGATGTACAAGAGTGTCCTTAAAATTAATTATTTCCCGCCAGTTTTTTGTCTTTTGTAATATTCTGCAAAAATCTGACGGCTCGACTGGCAGCTCTCGCTCGTAAATTATTGTTTTCATGCACCACTCGAAAAAAAACAAAAATTCATATCTTTGCGCCAAGGCGTAATATCCTCTTCGTATTTAAATATGAAGAAACCACGTCAACAAACTTATAAATTTGTGTTTCTAATCAAGATTATTTTCTGATCATAGCTTTTATTCCGAAAACAAAATTTATAAATGGCTGTATTTATACTAGGTGAAGAGGACGTCAAAGCCGTCAAGACGACCTTAACAAGCGTCTGTAAGGACGTAAATGTTCATTGGCAAATGGTGGCCTGAGAAGTTGTTGTTGTTTCCGTGCGGTACTACATTCCTTCAATTCAGTTACGCCCACAAGGCGGTCCGATTTTCATTTTTGTCTTGTTGTTCAGATGTTTTTATGCACCGCTTCGTCGTCTGGGATAGGAATGTCGTCTGTTTAGGGCATCGTTTGTAAACCCTCAGCGAAAGACGACTAAGACGTGTAGACGTCAAAGCCGTCCTCCTTATTTCTCGTTTTGATACAAGACATCAAAGTCATCTGAGACGTCTTTAGGTGCCTTTGACGTCTCTGGTATAAATTTTGTCAGTGTGACTGAGATTTTTAATTGTCAGTTTTTTAAAATTTTGATTTTCATCTTATTGTACAATCAGACTATCATGAAATGTTTGGCCGTTCAAGCAACAACTCTGCAGAGATCTTTTAAAGCAGAAAGTTCCAGAGCATACAAAAAAAAAAGATGCATCCGTTTTTGTGGCTATCCGCTTCATAGCAGAAGCCACTATGTCACGACCCGTGTCTGTCCGTCTGTGTAAGTGAACTCGTACACGCTACTTCATATATATCATAACATTCTGAATGATTGTTGTAGTGTCATATGTAGCGCAATAGAAAAAATATTAATAGTAATACGTGATTTTATTCCGCCCATAAAATGCTTCTATTTAAGAAAATATCAACTTCTTTTTTTCCAAATCATGAATAGCCTACTTGAAGGCGTGTGTTCAAACGAACGACTAATTCGCATTTCGGCACTAGTCATGTAGACTTGTTTGAAGAAGCAGTAGCCACATGCAGTCCTCGACTGCCTATTTTTTAACAATATTGAACTGTGTAGGAACTACTTTAATTTACAAAACTAAATAATGGATTTGTTTCCGAATTTAATTTTTTGTTTTTAAAAATATGGGTCCATGAGAAAAAAGTGTTGTTTTTTTTTCTGTTGTCATGGAATGTTGTCCCATTTGAAAAAAAGATAAAAAAGATGGCAGATCAAAATATTAGTTGATGATATTTAAATTACTAAATTGCGGAAACCGGAAACAGATTTCAATGCTTGTAACAGCACGTAATAAACTAATGAAAGAACTTTAAGTAAGATTGACAAGTATCTTTTGTTTTCCTTACGAAGTTGAAGAAGGTGACGTTCTGAGCGATTGATCTGACAAAAGGCAACACTCGAAATTTTAAGTTTTTGAACTCCATATCTTGGTAAAAGATATTGTCGACCTTTACTCTTTTAGATTATTGTCATACACTCAGACGCTTTATCAATGAATTGAAAAAAAGAAATCGACTTTTACCGACCAAACTGCAACAGGGCTATATATAGGAAATGAAATAAATACTTTTAAGCTTTATTTTTATTCAAATACCAAACTTCAAATAAATGTTATAACTTTAAAAGCAGTGCCCAAACACACTCAAACGTGCTACTTCTTGGCCTTTTAAGGGAATCGCGGAATAATGATTGCGACGTTGTAACAAACAGACTGGCGAGAACAAATATTATGAAAAGATTCTGTACTATTTAAGGAAACCTCGTTGTAGCTTTGCGGTGGCAGCGATATGAGACAAGTGTGATTGAATTAAATAGATAAAGACTTTAAAGTGTGAGAACTGACACGAGAAAGCAAGTGTAGAGCAGAGTCAGCTGTCAAGGTTGATGAAAAGAAGCAAAGACAATGAATCAGGTATACCGTATACTTAGGTTAACTGAATTAACGAACTTTGTGTTAGATCTGTTTAAATGCATGATAATGGCGACTATTGTAACAGTTTGAAAACTTCTGCCGTATTATCTGCGTATTATACATATACGAGCGGAGCCATTCTGTTTGTGGTGAAATTAAGATTTCGTATTTTCAAAGTTTTTCAAATGTTTCGCGCGTGATTTGAACACGAAGAACTTAAGTTTAGATTCTGAACTGTGTCAATTTTTGGTCAAAAGAGTTCTAAACACTTTAAATAAAAAATGTATCTATTATACTTATAGTTATCTGAACAGACATACTATAAATGCTGCTGAAAATATGTAGCAAACAATCACTGTTCATCAGCAGGATTTTAAAAATCTAAATTATGTGCAACTTTACAACTAGTTTCGTTTCCATTAAATCCGCCTTTATAGTTACATGTTTTTACCAAATATGATCGCGTTAACTGCCAAAAAATCAGTTTGGTTTTAATAAAAACCAAAAGCAACTCGAGAGTTCTGATTTCTCAAACTGCTCAAATTCTACATCTCTTGTAAGGTAGCCACACAGAATTAAAAAAAATATATTTTAAGCTACTATGTTTCAAATTTCTATGTTTTAACATTAATTAAGGCTTGGGATGGGTTTGTTGTACTTACGAACCAAAAGCCTTCTGCTCAAGGTCATTGACGTTTTTTTGTCACGTCGGTTATAATGGAGAAGCCAAAACCCCACGAAGCAACATAGAAATCACAGTGTGTAATATACACGCTTTTTTGTAAGAACAAACTTTATAAGAACACCCCGGCTGAGATTTGCCCAAAACTAAGAACAAGCTAAGAACAATCACCAGACCAAAATTTTGATCAGACTGTGTAGTGTGTTAAGAATTTTATTTAATTCTTGCACACAGACTAAGATGTAAGTTCTTGTTAACACTTCTAACCCCTTTTTTCATTTTTGAAAAGCAGCCAAAAATGGTAACAAAAACTTGAATGCTCCTACGCGTGGCATAATGTACGATACTATATGATAAAACGTTTTGTTTGGAATTTGTTAAGTTCTGAAACAATTGATTATGGTATAACTACTCCACTACGGCAAATTTACTGTTGCTTTAAAATATCAGGAAAAAAGAGCAATTTAAAAACAATTTGAAGCTGAAATCGCCAAAAAGTTAAGAACAGCCTCAGCCGAAAGTTCCAGTAACTTATAAAAAAAGGCGTGTATATGTTGGCATAAATTTCGTATATACATACAGTATACTAGGCGAAATGATCCCGATTTGAAGAACTAATTAAGAGCTAATTAAGTTTAAAATATAACGCTAAACAATAAGTTTTAATTCTTGAATTTTAATAAAATTTTTTATTGCTTGATGGCTTTCATACGTATAAAAGAAAAGTTGAGATATTTCATTTTAAAGGTTTTTACTAAGCAAAAGCAAGTGAAATTACGCAGATTTAATCAAATAAGTGATATTCTTTTTATCTAAGAAATGGCCTTTTTCATCTAAGAAATGGTACGTGCTTTGTTTAAAACCGGATATTTTTAAGGAAAATTTTTATCAGTATCGGACAGCTCGCTCACAAAGTTACAGGCATGTGCAATTACAACTAACGGAAACAAAGACTATACAATGAAACAAAAGTAACTTATCTGACAAGTGTCAGAACTAAAGTTAAGTTAAGAATACTACGTTGGTGTTTCAATAGAAATAATTTGATAAATTTATATCGTATGTAGTGAAAAGAATTGGAACTGACTTTTCGGACTGTCGGATTGAATGTGGCCTTTCAAGTTAGCGGCTATATCTAGTAAGATATGATACGCGCTTCGTTTGAAAATAATGAACAAGTTTACCTTGGTCTTCACAACTAATTTCATATTCCCTTTTGTCAAGGAAATCTTCTCGTGTAAACAGGGTTTTAGTCAACAATTTCATGCGTTACATTATTATCAACTATAAAAAATATTGCATCTTACCAAAGGCGGGGGATGCTGTAGTGAGAACTATTCCTATAGTCATAAAACTAAACGTTTGTTCCCACACATACTTATGGGAATATTGAATTTTCAATCGCTTAAACGGAAAATTCAGCGAAATACTTAGTCGCTAGTTACGGCAGCTTTACAAAAGCCATAATTTTTAACATTTTTAAAAATGAAACATTATCATACATTAGTCAGAAGTGCCTTCGATTTTTACTAGCTTGAAATGCGCTGACAACAAACACACACAACTGAGGTACTGAAACTTTATATCTGCTATTTGCTGAAGATTTTTCATGATTTTAAAAATACGACATTTTTTTCTCAAAAACGGACTTACAACTAGCTTTAAAACTGGTCTGTTATGTTATAATACAACTCTCTGTTCGACTCTAGTTATGTTCACTGGATCCTTAATTTTTTTTTTTTTTTTTTTTGCTTACTATTAAAGAAATTAATATTTTCTTTATTTTTGTTCACCTCTACTACTCACTTTCTGAAAGTAAAACAGATCTTACAGATATTAATACAAAAACATATTTAGATATTTTTCTCCATAATTTTAGAGTTTTGACTTACAAACGATGCGTTAACCAAAACATGCAATCGAATCTGACGCGAAACGCAAAGTTTTTTTTCCAGGAACTGTATCACTGCACAATTTTCTGATGCTGTGATAATCCACTCATGTTCCTTTACAATGGTTTAAACTAAATTAATACAGCTTCACTAAATACCTTAAATTAATCAGTGACAAAAACTGGCCACGCACATTATATCAGCTCCGAACGACGAAAACATCGAAGCACATTTGACTTTGAAAGGGTTGAGTTGAGTGGAAAACTCTATTTAAGTTTTGTTAAAAGTATTACACGGTATTTAAAAGTTTAACCTTTTTTCGTTACCATTCTGAATATTCATTATTTTCAAAAATCTTGAAGTGTTGTTCATTATTATGCCACTCACGAACGCGCATGAAGTCGAGGCATTTTTGAGTGAGTAAGCCGGACGAAAATCGCTCAAAAGCGGATAGCATCAAGCTTGAGCCCGCAAACAACAGTAAGGATAGTGATGGCTATAATGGTGATACTGGTGCGTGATGATGGTGATGGTGATGGTGATGGTGATGATGATGATGACGGTGATGGTGACGATGATGATGATGGTGGTGGTGATGATGATGATGATGATGGTGGTGATGATGGTGATGGTGACGGTGATGGTGTTGGTGATGGTGACGGTGATGGTGATGGTGATGGTGATGGTGATGAGGTTAGTGGTTATGATGGTAATGATAGCGATGATGATGGTGATTATGATGGTAGTGATGGTGATAGTGAAACTATACTAGTGCTTATGGTATGGCGGCGATTACGACAGTTCTATCAAGAAACATTAAAACTAAAATTTTATAACTTCGTTTATATACCATTCATAACTAAATTAAGCAAAATATTACTATAATGATGATGAAGATGATGATGATGATCAATGATAAGAACCTGCATAAAAGGTTACACAACACTAAAACTGGATAAACTACAGACAAATGTTCTTATTTTCCTTTGAAAACTTCACCAAATGATCTTCTGAAACCTCTACGAAACCCGAGAAGCCGCCATAGTTTTGCAGAGACAAGCGACAAGAAACTGGCGGAAAAATATTTTTAGGGCGCATGCGTACATCCGGGACATTTGGTACATATCTTTTTATAAGAGTGTTTCAATCTTCGGTAACGCACCCTTTTCCATATAATAAATAAAGCTAATATTAGCTTTTTGATCATGAAAAATCGACTAACTAGGCCTCAACACCAAACTAATGCAACCAACGGTTAATTTTCATAGTAAATAAAAGTTAATTCATGACATTAATTAAATACGGAAAACTCAAAATTCCAATAAATGGCTTTTCTCTCTTAACCAGACTAAAATACTACTACTACTACTACTACTACTACTACTACTACTACTACTACTACTACTACTACTACTACTATTACTATTACTA
>JANCMA020563973.1:0-10070 GCA_024336925.2 Zoanthus solanderi
GTTTAGCCATGCCGGCTTTACCGAGGCCAGGGCAGAGGCCAACCAATCCAATAAAGAAATTAAAGAAGTTGAAGGAGTGAGCTAATTCCTTGTTACATTTGTTACAAAAATGATCCAAATACAAACATATATATAATTAGAAAATGATCAAAAGAGAGCATATTGTTATGACAGCAAACAAATTGGAATGCAAGTTTCAAAAATACATTATAGGAGACCATGCAATGATTTCTGCCGGAATATATAATGACAAATAACTTTGTCAGTTTCATGAAAGTACTATGAAATACATACAGTCAATTAACTTATAATGCAACGGTTGGGTCGTATGTGGGCATATATCTAGAGTGCCATCTATACAAGAACCAAGTTAATGGACCCGCTCTCTAAAATTAATGTGAATTCCTGTCTCACCATCAAAACATGTTGTCTGTAATCAGAGATGCATCGGTTTTATTTTTATTGGCAACTCATAAGGTTATTTTTTTTTCCTGAGAAGAAAACAGAATTATTTCTTCTTTATTTTTCATATTACTTAATTATGCAGGCTTTCAGGATAGCCATTTATTGAATCATTTTGACACCATCAAAAAATGTAAAATGACTTTTTTTGCTGCTTCATAGAAACACAGTGATAAACTTTTGCAAGTTAAACAGATAGTTTGAGCCAGAGGTAAAAATTAGGCCGGCAAAGCACGCAAAAGCATAAAGAACTTGAAGTAGTAAGTAATAAAACAGTTTTTTTTCAAGAACCAGAACACTGTACCAAATTGTTTTTGACAACTCCAGCTATACAGCATTAAATAAGAAATGCGTATTGAGAAAAACAGACATATGAAAAGCAAAATCGGCTTTGGAAACGGCACGCCTCTTACCATAAATGAATCGTTTGATCGACGTTTATTTTACAATAACTAAGAACACCGTAAAATTTGTTGTATGTCAGGTATTGCTAAGTTAATTTACGAGTTCTTTACAATTAAGTGTTTACCACGTTGACGATTCATATTTATGAAAGTGAACTACATTTTTGTACCTTTCCTAAATGTTCTTATAAAATTTGACCAATTTGAGCTTTTCTGGTTTATAAAATTTTTCACTATTTAAAAATGATTTACGCTTAAAAATGTATAATTAACTTTATTTTTTTGCCAAAGGAAAGCAACATCTATGTTTAACCCCCTCGAACTAGTTAGCAACCAACAACTCACTAATGAAAACATTAAACTTTTTGATAAAACTTAACTTTTTATTACTACTGTTAAACTAAGAAAAAATTACTTTTTATCGCTCACTCTACAAGTTTTGCTTACTTGATTTCTTGGATTTAAATCCTCGTTTTGCGGTTTGCTGATTTGTTTAGATGGGCCGGTAACAACAATAGTTCAACGACGAACCAAAATCGGGCTGAATCCAATTTAAAGGTGCTAGTTTTTTGGAATTCAATATCCGATCCAAACAATTAAGGTTTGGCCATCTTGGCTGTTGCAATGCAAAACTAGAAAATTAATAATCTAGACTTATTTTATTATCGAATTCTTAAATTGAAGAAACATAACAATTATGGCAGTGCTTCAAAAGTCCAGTTCTGCTCAAAAGCTCTATTTTTCGCTTCAACTTTACTCTTTAGCGACTAGAGCCATTTAATGGGACAATTAGCAGGTTTTTATTTTCTGTTGACACATTTGTTTTTGTTCCTAAATTAGTAATTGCATCCACGGTTATAATTCCTTCCATTAAGGTGGTTCTATTAAAACATGAGATTAAATAGTGAAAACTGTCAAATTATTCGCAAACTTAAACATCACCTAAAACCCGTTTGAAAAAGAAAATTTCCTGGATGTCAATACTTAAAGTTAAACTGTGTAATCGGGACAACTGAAGACTGAATTTTGTTGATCAATGCCGTAACTATATAGCTAAGGAACGAGTTGGTGTTTCAAAATTTAGTCCTTTTTCAGTTCCCTTTCTAACGCTCAAAATGTCCTCGGCTGACCGAAGACTTTGTTATTTTAAAATAACAATTAAAATGCATCAAGGTCTGAGTTTCTAAATTACTCGCTGTTTCTGCTCGGCGTTGCACTTAGGATAAAACCATTCAACGAATAACTTTATGGAAGTTTATAAAGCCATTTATAAAATAAGTTTTGTTTTGCGAATCGACCAAAGAGGATACCATTTCAGGTTCGTAAACAGTTAGTTTGATAATTTGCATTTTAACAAGATTTTTGAATAATTATAAACACACAAGAGAAAGGAAGTTTTACCTGCGCGACCAATATAAGCAAGCGCTACTTCTAATTAACGACGATTTATAAACAGCTGTTTTTATAGCACAACTAAGATTTCTTGTTCCCTTTAAATATTTAGTATCGTCGGGATCTTTTATAGACAGAAACAAATTGTGAAAAAACTTTAAAAAAAAAACGCATTCAAAATGTGTTTTTTCCTCAAGCTTTTTGTGCATGAAACAGGATGTCCCCTAGCTGGCCATGGGGAAAGGGCGAATGCGCGTACACCGAGGCACATCTAGTATCATAAAAATAATGTTTCTTGCTTAGTTTTTTTAGTTCAAATTCTTTTTACTACGGTGTTAAATTTAAAACTTTACCAAATTGTCTCTGTCGAAACATCGACGCAGCATCCGATTATATATATTATTTCTTTGCCTAATGTTTTTTTTTGCAACATCCTCTAAGAGTAACTGGTAACTTTATTTAAAATACTTAAACATTAAAAAAAAAAAAAAAAAAAAAAAAAAAAACTGGATATCAAGACTTTTTAAAAAATACAATGAGATGTACAATACAACTATAAAAAGTTTTACAATACTAAAAAAATGTCTGCTTTCCATGAATGCCGTGTGTACTAATTACAAATTGTTAAAATATTTCTCGCAGCCCAATTTAAATGAGTTTAGGGTTTTACGTCTCGAAGACCGGTTGCAAGCTGTTCCACAAAACTGTCCCGCTAAGGCGCTATATCTGAAACTCTTCTTAAGATAGTTTTTGCGGGGGAGTGGACTGAGGGCAAGCCTGGTTATTTGGCGCAAGGCGATTCAGAGATTTAAATACCATAGTTGCCATCTGTTGGATTCTCCGCGGCGAGCAAAAAGACACCATTTTAACTGTTCAAATACTGGTCCAGTGTTGGTAGGCAGTACTTGTACATCAAATAGTTAACCCTCGCGTGTGAGCAAATAAAAACGAATGATAGATAATACGATTTATCTCATTAGACTAAACTCATAAGCACAAAGTATTCAGTGGTGTCAGTATAACTAGCTAAAAATTCCGATGTAAACATAAGCCGAAAAACATCTCAAGAATGCATGGTATGATTTGGAGATCATTAAAATACTTTTAAAAGTGCTTTTCGTGATTAGGAGAACGATTTGCGTATCTTGACATCACTGTGTAAATAATAAGATATTTTGGCACTTTTAAAATGAAAGGATGTTTCAGCTAAAGCTCCAAGAGCTAAAAATTAGCTAAACTTCTCTTTGCATCCTGAGTTTAAGTTGTTAATCTTCTATGCCGCGAGTAATTCTCTAGAAGAGATCGATGTCGCTTTGCAAGACCAACACAATCTACCACATACAGATCCTGACATATATTGAAATATGCAAACTTTTGTAGGATTACAACTGCAGGCTTCGATCTTTTCCTGTTGCTTCAAAATTGTTTTCCCAATATATTTGTTTCATTATTTTCTACCACTTTGCAAATATTCGTCATGAAACAAAACTAACACAACAAACATTCAGTCTGTTGCTGCCTTGGCAACACAGTAAGCTTTTTTATAAGGCAGTGTTTCAAAGCGCTTCCACAACAAAAATATTTAAGTGAAAATAAAAACTTTTGGCATTAGCGAAATTATTTTTTTCAGGCACTGTTTGTACGGATTTATGCAACAAAACTCAAACTTGTGGATTTTTTTCAGATTATTTTTGCAGAAAACTAAAATTGTGAAAAAATGGAGTTTTCTGCTTTGAAAAAAAAAAACAGCTATTTTTCCTATTTTGCAAAGACAAAATAACTGGTCCGCAATGTTTTAGGTTTGGTGCATGGAGAGATTGCTTAGCTCATATTTGATACATAAAATAAGGGATTAATTTAAAATCCCAGAGGAGGGCAATTTTTGCCAATCTAGTATTTTGCAATAATCAAATAACAAAAAATCAGTTGATGCAGAAAAAAATTCCTCATGTCAAGTTTTGCAATGTTTTCACAAAATATTGGTGCAAATGAGTTCGAGTGGTATGAAAACAAGTTGAAAAAAAAAAAGAAACGACACAATTTGTATGTTTTCTTAACAATCATCCTTCTACTCAATATTCTGTGCATTCTATTTTAAAAATCCGCCGAAACAGCTCATTTTCTTTGGGCAACTTTGCTCAATTAATCCTTCCTGCAACACAAGAATGACGCATTGCACCCTGGGAAATTTTGGAGCTCCCCTTCCAAAATAATTAAAAATTTTTTATAAGTCTTATACCAGGCTTACATGCTGCAAAAAAATTATCCTAGCAGAATAACCATATGATAGAAATTACAGAAATGCAGAAAGCAGCTGGTGAGACCAGGCACATTAAGTACAGCATGAATGTTAGTTTTATAGAAGGAATTGAGTTATGGATGAATATAGGTGGTTGATTTTGATTGCGAGGTATGTGTAAGAGGGCTGTGTTTGATGACGCGAATATAATTGCCGGTGAACTGGATGTTTGTGTTGTGTTGTGCATAGATGAAAAGCTCTGTTTTGAGGGCATGGGTTAAGGGAAGAGTGTGGGCGTTTGCTAATTTGGCCCCTTGTCTATGAATGACAAACTGTTAGACAAATGTAGTTTTCTTGGCTTGAGTTAATTGTGGTATTTCTTTCCATTTTGATGAGTTTGGGACGGTTTTGTTGTACATTCTTCATGAACTAGCGCGAGGCCGCATGTTTGAATTGGCCGCCTGTGGTTTATTCTTTGCTCTTTACACCTAACTGATGAGTCCCAAAAAGGAAGAAACAGCTGTCTGTTGTTGCAGTTGTTGTTGTTTTCGGAGCTTATATTATTATTGGTTCATTGACAAGTTAATTTTTACTTAGTACATCAGCCATTCATTTTAAAAGGAAATACAAAATGTATTAAGAATTATCAGTATTTTCTTCAAAAATAATTCAAGGTTTTGTATTTATTTAGTCTTATAAACAACCTCCAGAAAGATTATTAAATATAAAGAAATTTTTATCTTTTCTTGTTTGTCAGTAGAAACTGGCGCACGCATTTTTGAAACTCGATTAAGATTCCCTATTTTATATATATCGGACTATAAAATATATTCGTATTTCTAAAGGGACTGCTTAAAAGTCCTAGCTAATTACATACATAACAACTCAGTACTTGTGTATTGGCAGAAAGATAAACTACCGGCCGCTGCTGTTTTTTTCCCCTTCAGTCCACTTTCAAATATATCCCGGTTTATCATCAGCGCGAGCATTGACTTTTTTATCTTTTAAATAAAAGAAATATATGACACAAAAGTCGAGAAATTTTTCCTTGTTGCGAAACAATAAACAGAGTGTTACTGAAAACCATTTTGCTGGCGGACATATTGCGACAATTAAGCCTCTTTTGGCTTTTATATGCGTGAGCTCAATGGCCTAGTTATGGATTGTGTTTCGAATTGATTGTGTCACTTACTGACTTAGTTTGGTGGTTAGTGGTGTACATTTACTCCCATATTGACTCGGTAATCTATAAAAATATTTAACCTTAGTCCACAAAAGTATTTAGCCTGAATAAAAGCGCCCTCCCTCACTGAATTTTGGGAAAATTTTAATGATAAACCGGAATAGTTTTTTAAGTGACCTTAACCCTTTCAGCCCCAGTCAGAGAAAACTAAGGAAGATTTAAAGTTAAATTCTCTTAAACTTGTTCAGTGAAAAGTATGGACTCATGTTGGGAGAATTTAACAAAACAACTGGGACTGAAAGTGTTAAGGAACTTTATCAACATTTCAGTTTAGTGTCAATATTTTAATATTGCCTTTATTGGCTTATGCTCCTAGTTTGACTCTCATTGTGATTTCTACTTCAAAAGTTGTTCTTGTTTATTTATCTTGCAGCGTGTTCCATCTAACAGAATAACAGATATTTTAAAGTTGGGGTATTTGAGTAATATCAACAAAAATTCTTTAAAGTTTGCCTCTGTCATTCAGCGTAGGATTAAACACATGGCTTAGCGCATAGCTTAACGTCCGAGTTTATTGTAAATTGACATGATTCGTCAGAAGGATGCCGACCGAATGCGACTTGGAATACAAAAACAATTACTTGTAATAGTGCAGCTTATATAAGACTATAAAGTCCAAGGCTTTTAAAGAAGTCGGAGTTTTTAAGGAATTTTTTAAAAAAATTGCCGCTTTGTCTTTGATAAAACAGCACAAATATCCCATAATTACTTAGAAGTTTGTTAAAAATAGACAAAATCATTTCAAACCACTAAATGCTGCTTCCGTTTGGTTGAATACCGGCGAACTTTAATTGGAAGTGCTTTCTGTTTTTAAAAAACAAAACTCGAACATTCGGCCTTGTTATTTTGTGACAGGTGATACACTTGTAATCTATCTAATCTGAAATGCACCGCCATCTTTAACTTTTAGTTTTAGTTTTGCAGTCGAAACACTCCTTTTTTCAAACTAAATGTACTAAAGACTAAAGTATAAAGTAGATGTTCAGTTTCGCTTTTAAGTTTACGGCTTGTTTCTCGCATGTACGACGCCTACATCTACATCTACATCTACATCTACATAATTAATTTGCAAAATCCTATCAGGACATCTAGCAAATTCCAGTGCACAATGCAAAGATAAAATGAGTAAATAAATATGTGCAACTAAGGTAATAAATTTAATTGTAGTATAACAATGATGAAATATATAATAATTGGTAAAACTAAAACTTAAGCAGAGATATAATCGTTTACAGATACTTTAAAATTATTCATTGAGGTTATATTTACAACATTTGGCGGTAAACTCTTCCAATCATTAAATGTTCTAGGCCAGAAACTGTACTTATACTCATCACATGTTTGTATTGGAATACATTTATTGGACCAGAATTTATAGTTTTAGTTACAGTTTTATGTTTCACATAAGGCGGTTTGTTTTCTTTGTGAAAGAAAAACAAAGTCTAAAAAAGGACAGAATTAAAAGATAAAAACGGCTTGTCCTTATTCCCACATGGTATATGCCATATGGCACATATGTTTTCTTAAAATCTTTTGACTTTGGGGAGAAGTTTGTTATCTTTATGAATTAAAGCAAGTAATCACTCAAATTTTATAAATCGATGATATTCTTTAGGCCCTTTAGTTAAATGCCGCCTCGTTTGCTTTTCTTTGTAAAACCTTTTCATCAGTAGCATGCGCCGCATACTGGTGAAGTATTTTTAAAAATTGGAACTGGAAGCCGTCTGCACGCAGGCTATTCATCAGCGGAAAAGTATCAGAAGAATTCCGTTTCCAGGAAGTGAAAAGTGATCGGCGAGCTCGCAAGGCCGTGTGGGTATTGATGCTGAAAATATATTTTGCCTTGGATTTTGTGTTGTGCATAGCTATGTTTTGGGAACATTAACCAACCGAAGTATTTTCAAACTATTTCTCTTTAGAATCATGAAAGAGAAAACCTAGAATGCTGCAGAAAGTGAATGCACTTGTTGACTTGGTGAAATGGCCGAGGAGTTCGCTCGATTCATAATATGGTTTTGTATTGTGCTATTTGCCCAAGGTCGTCGACATTTATACAAGGATAATTTTTTTTCTAATTCCTGGGTGGTCTACACTTCGAAAGGCTCGATATATGTCGAGGAACTTTCAAAGCGACATGGTTTCCTAAACAGAGGTCAAGTTGGAAGCTTGGAAGGGTTCTATGTTCTTGAACATAGAGGCTATTCAAAGCGGCTGCGAAGAAGTCTAGATTCTCATACGACACGTTTTCTTCGCGATCCGCACATCAAGTATGCTCGACAACAAAAGATCTTGAGAAGAAGTAAAAGAGACTTTTCAGATCCTCTTTATACCATTCAATGGTACCTCAATAACACAGGTAGGCAGCAAAGAAGTTGTAAGAATTTGAATGCGTGTGGATCTAAATACTCGAAATGTGTTTTTAAGTTCAACCCTCTAGCCTTTTCTTCATATCTGGTTTCCAAGCGCGGTACGAAGCTGAGTGTCGCTGTTGAATACGCTCGTCCATTGTGATCCGCAATCGCCAGTTTGTTTTCATCTTAAGAAAACCTTCAAAAAGCGGATATTTTAAGTTATAAGTTAAGGTTTTTGGAAATAAACTTATGGATTATAACTTTGGATTGTATGTATTCGCTAGTTGCGTGGGTTCGTTGCGTGTTATGTGGTGCGCTTTAACCATATCCGTTGGTCTTTACGATTATAAAAACAGGTCTATCATAGGAGAGATAGACTTAACTTGCAAGAGCAAAAACCGAACATATCTTCTAGATATTTTATTTTGACTTTTGTTTTGTTTTGAATAGTGCAAGGAAAGTGTAGCATAGCGTTTGAATAACATGCACAAATCAGACTTGAATTTAATTTCATTGCCTCAGTTAAACTTTTCATCTTGGATCTTCAGATTTGCATTAAAATTTTGCTAAGTGCTTTCCTGTTGCGGACAATTTAGTGTGTTAGTTTTTGGAAAGCCAAAATTCATGATTTCCGAAGCAACAAGCATGTGTTTGGATAAAGATTGACATAGAAAAGTTGGTCCTTCTTAAATGAAAGGTGATCTATTTTTTAAATATTAAAATAAATGTTGCATGGGGTGCGTTTTAAATTTCGCTATCCTCTCCCTACTTCTGATTAAGTTCTGCTAATGCTGTTAAGAAATCTTCTCGATTATAACTTTATATTTCGTCTCGCCTGAATTTCGCAACGTTTGGTTCGTTTGACAAATGCTTCACAGTGCGGAATGCAAATTCGTTTCAAAATCTATAAATGAAAGCGTGTGAATGGTATTGAATTGTTATTCCAGTGAGTATCGTCATTTCATATTTTCCTTACGTTGACGATATTTGTGCTGTTGCATGCCTAAACACTTATCGCTGTCGGGATAATTTCCGTACTGGGGTGTACTTATTTATGCATGCAGTTTCATCGCGTATTTTACTATAGAAGCTAGGGTCTGGGTAAGGTTTAGTTCGTATGACTTAACAATAGTACACCCCAATACGGAAATTTTACCTCGCTGTCCTGCCCTAAAGTTAAAGTATTGTTTAGACTGAATTTCGTGAACGTTTGTTTTTTGAGCTTTTAGAATGAGATTTATTAAGTGAAAGTTTAGTTGCTAGTTGGATTGTTGTCTTTATAAATTATAATAGTTGATTTAATTTTTTCAAAGTGTTTTGCAGGAAGTCAAAATTCTCAAACTTTCGAAGTGTTTTAAGCTTAAAGAAATTGTTGGACTAGTTTAATATGAGTACTATAAATCTCATTTTCCTTTCTGATTTACTGTATTGTTAGTTAATCAGTATGTTTTTTCAAGTTCTGGTAAACTACTTATAATGTTTCTGTGTTTTTAAATGCATTTTAAAATGGATTGAATAAATTAAAATAAATGTATTTATCATTCTTTAGAATTAGTCCAACACTTTAACCATTCCTTGCAAGAAAAATATGTGTGGTTTGGCATTTATGGTTTTTGCTGGGTTATCAAGGGTTATTACTCGTAGGAATATAGGAATGAGCTTCATTTTTTTTAGTTTTTTTTTATTAATTTGTTTTTGTGTGTCACACATTTGCACAGCTTCTTTAAAAAGAGTAATGCTGCTTAGGGTTATATAAACAATGCTGGAGTTGCTTGTTTATACAAGTGGGATTTGATTTTTCTGTTCGCAATTTTAAAATTATAAATTTGTTTTCTTTTTGTTTTTTTTTGCTCTACTTTTTTATTTGAAGATGAATAGCTACTTGTAGAAAAGCTTCTTGATTTGAAGGGTCTAGTGCAAAAACAACGTAAGTGACTTTTTATGAAATGCTAAATTCTCCCAAGGGTTATGAAGAGATA
>JANCMA020564078.1:0-10070 GCA_024336925.2 Zoanthus solanderi
ACTGATTCTGCTCATATCGCCATCGGAAACCATTTTTCGGTTCCGTCATCTTTCCATCACGGGACCGACACGTAACCGGAAACGATCGTTTCCGTGAAATATCCTGGCCTGAAATTTATCGATACAGAAAAGAAAATTAAATGGACGACCGTTTGAACGATCATTGAGTGACCTAGTTTTACCACAGTTGTTAATTTTTTAAGCTATACACCGTTGGAAAACATAAATGAACACTTAAACAATTATCTACCGTATAAAACTGTTTCTTTTGAAACACCGACGCGGGGTTTACAATCATGGGTTTTAAACGTTGTTTTCATATATACCCGGTAGTTGTGCAAACTGCTTTTTTTATCCCCCATCAGTACTACAGCGACAGTTAAGAAAAGAAAGGCAACCAAAAATAAAGGAAATATACAAAGTTTAATTGTGTCAAAGTTTAGCAGTCAGAATAAGCTTTAGCCTTCAAAACTTTCACGTTCCACCTAATACTCATAAAGTACCACTCCGGACGGCGCTAGGAATACTAAATAAATTAAAGCTTGCATTTTCATATAACCTTTCAGCAGCGAGTGGCCCACAAAGCTAGCGCATTAAAACGAATGGAAATCCTTAATTCTCCCTGGACGGGACACTAATGCATCGCAGGTTAGCTCCCAATAGACGCTGGTACATCTTTTTAGCAATCTTATACAACGGAAAACTGAGTCAGTTTTGATAGAAAAGAAATTCACGATAAATGTTCTAAATTAACTCATGCTAAGATCGGCTTGAGGTTGAAAAGCAACAGCACCATTCAACCGTTCCAGTAGAACAACTTTAACTTACTAGCTAGAGCTTGCTTCTGGTTTATTTTTCTTTTCCTAACAAGTGGAAGCCGAGGTAAGGACATCACATATCAAGCCTGTCCTTTGTCAAGTAAATATCAAAATAACTGATGGATCAAAAATTAATTCCGTATTGCTCTTATATACATAAATTATCAACGATATAATATTTTAACATTAATTACAAATAATACATGAAGGATGATTCAGTAAACCCGAGTTTCGCTAAAAACCAAACTTAGTGTTTAAAATCACAATGTGTAGTATATGAACTCAGAGCAAAGCTGAGAAACTTAGAATTTACAATGAATTCATGAACTTATTCTTTCTCTCCAGGTTAATATTATATCAAGCAAAACATAAAATAAATTCAGTTAACTTAAGGTGCTGTTACACTGCGCAATTTTCTCAGCAACTTGTCTCGCAACGCCGTTTGCGACACAAGTTGCTGGTGAATTGCACTGTGTAACAGGGGTCGTCTCGCAACTTTTTTTGTTGCACGGAGCGTTGCACAAAGTAGAATTTTTCCCAACGCATTGCAGCAACTTTCAACGCCATTGCAAAGTGTTTCACCCCTCCAGCAACTTTTGCTGCAATTTTCGAGTCACGTTCGCGGTCAGAGCATGCGCATTTACTGCAACCACGGCTCCTACTCGCACGTCCGCCATCTTGATTCTGGTTCCAAGCTTACCTCGGCCCAAAATGTTGCAAGTTGCTGGAGAAAATTGCACAGTGTGACAGAGCTATGATTTTTTCGGCAACTTTCATTGCAACGGCTTTGCGAGACAAGTTGCCGAGAAAATTGCATAGTATAACAGCACCTTAAACCAGAAATACATTTTTTTCTTAACCTTTAGATTCTGTGGTCTAGATTGTTCAAACGCTGGTTAACCATCATGGTTTACCAAAAGACTTGCATTGTTTCCTGAGACAACATTTGGTCATGAATCCAAGAATCCCAGAACTACAACTACTTGCTCTTTGAACAACTGGGCCATGTTGTTTAATCGACAACGCTCGCTACCATTCATTCTAACTTGGCAGATTGTTCTTTGTGTTTGCTGCGTCTGTTTGAGAAAATTATCGTTGCGAGATAGTAAGAAATATATTTCGTGTTTGGTATTTATTTCTCTGTCTCGCAGAGCAAGTTTTTTTATGATTTTAAAATTTGCCTGACACATGAAAATTGTATGTGCTACCTTTTCGTCCAAACAAATTGCCGCCTGTTGGCTGGTAAACTCTTTCTTAGGAATTGGTTTGTTGATAGTGTCTCTAAGTTGTGGGGTGCGCTTTATTAACTTTGTATCTTCTTTGCAGTATATATTTTGCTTTGGCTTAAATCGATTATGCTGATACAAATAAATTTCTCGTTATTATAAATATTTTTAGGTTGAGAGTTTTCCCTGTTCAGTGGTCAAGCCATACTCTTGCAAGCGGAAGTGTGGCCGGCAACTCAAGTGTGGTAACCACGTGTGTCAGTTGGAATGCCATGTTGTTAATAATGCTCCATCGAAACAGGAAGTAAGAAATATCATGGAGTGGTCTTGCTTCTTTTTTCTTAAAAACACTAGTGATCTCGACTAGCGTTAAATAGGCCGGCAGAGCTGCTTAATTTTTTTCGAGTCGACGTCCGCCCCGATTTCACACTCAAACTGAAGATCTGTTAAAAGATCTATGTTTTAGTATTTTCTGTTGTGTTGAAATACTTGCTGTTAATTTTATTTTTAACTGTTTGTGTAACACTGTTAGATAAAACTAAGTTTCAGTGTTAAGCATACATTTGTCGGAAGGGTGGATTTAGTCTCATTTTATAACAATAGGTAATGTTCAAAAGATCGTAGTAATAATGTTCCAACCTTTAATGTTTTGTGTGCTCTTGTTAAAGGCGGCGGGGTTGGTGTACTCGATAAGACCGCAAGGTCCTGGGTCCAACCACGGCTCTCTCGAGATTTGAATCTTTGTGTGAGCTTCTTTTTCGTCAATGCTACTGACTCAGCTTTTCATCCTTGCGAGGTCGGTAAATGAGTACCAGCCTCTGCTCAAAGCTAACCTGCGATGAATTAATGTCTTGTCAGGGGGAGCTTAAGAATTTCCGAAAAACCAGAGATTAGCTTCTTCTCCATGGGTCCAACTAGGCTCGTAAAGGAATTACCCTTAGCTAGTACCAAGTTAACAGAAATTTCTGTTTTCAGGCGGGAGAGAATTGTGAACTTTGTGAAGAGCATTGCACAAAACCACGACATCCCGACTGCGTTCACGAGTGTCTTCAGCCTTGCCATCCAGGTTCTTTTTCTTCTGTTTTCTAGATTTTTTAGTGTTGCTATAGAAATCTGTGTATCGGTGGTTGCGCAATAGGGACGAGAACGAGTCTTTAAAACTAGGTTATGTTTTTTTAAATATTAAGTAAGTCGCACACGAGAAAGAAAAATACGAAGTCTTTGTTAAATCTGGAGTTTAAGCAACGTATCGAATTCAATGTCGATGGACAGTTCTAGGCTTTGCAGCGAATAAGAATTTAAACTGAGCTTTTCGTGTCAATAAACTGTTTTAAGTAGAACAAAACAATTCAATGTCTATCTACATCACGGACGTGTTTTGGCGCGAATTGTTAGTAATGGTACCTGCTAAATCTACCGTAGTTAAGCAAAGAAATGAGGATTCTGCATTGATCCGGAACGGTCCCGTGACGTGTTTAGACCAATGGGCGATCAGGGCGAGGACGGTTGAAACTGGGTTTGGGTGTTTATTAGTTTTACTGATGGGATAAAAGATTTGAAGGTAGATTAACTGAGACGGATAAAAGATCAATCATTAGGAGGGTTATTTTTCGATATGCTGCATCACAGAGCCATGAGAGAGGCACGTGCATTGGTGCGACGTTTGTTTCGAAAGGGGTGCGTCTAGCGGTGCAGAGGTAAAAGAGGTGTGCGAAAGATTGTAAAATTTTGGAAGAATGTTTGGAAGTGTGGAACGTTTAGGACATGCTCTATTGTTTTCGAAGTGTTGGTTGTTTCATCCGAGGGAAGGCAGCAAATGCAGATATATTTTCCTCTCTAAACCGACTGACGCAATTCATCGTCGTTCTATAAAGTAGCCATTCAATTTCCTTGTGTTAAAGAATAGAAATTACCATTACCGTATTTACTCGATAAAGCGCCGCGGCGCTTATTTAATTTTCGTATTTTTTGGTGAAGCGCTTATTTGAAACACAAGCTTTTGCAATGCAAATGAGGTGACAAGTTTTCTCCTGTAATGAGAATTTGTTTTGCAAATTTACATTGAGATCAATGAAATAACAAATACAACATCAACGACTCGGGATTCAAATACCAAAATAGTCTATTTGTCTCAAATATGACTAGACACAAACGGAATATAAATGCCAGATAGAGCCGCATTAAATGCGAGCTCTGTTCTCTAAGAGTCAATAAATTCCCAGTGTTATTAACGTAAAACTCAACATTGTAGTTTTTTTTCTTTTTTATCCGTCAGTTAAAATGGTCTTCATGTTTGAAATTAGTAACGCATCGAATACTGGGGTGCAGCGTTTATTCGGGGGCGGCGCTTATTTAATTTTTCGTCTCACAGGTGCGCTCTTATTCTGGTTCGGCGTTTAATCGATTACATAAAGTAGTGTTCTTGTTTACTCTAATTTTTCAGCCAGTCAGGAAAATCCCTCAACCTGACTTTTCCTTTCGCTTGTCAGTATCTTCCTGATGCAGTATGTAAATATTCATAGCAATAGTTTCCAGTCCCTGCTCTTGGGAGTTGGGAGTTCGTGTGTTCCAACGTCTTTTACAAGAGCAGGGACTGGAAACTATTGCTATGAAGAAATCCACGTCTGCAAAGATATACAGACTTTCTAAAGTAAATATTCAATATTTCAATGAATAGATTTTTAAAGTGAAAATATTTATAAGCTTCCTAATTTGGACTTAAAGGAAAAAGTTATTGATGTATGTATTGGTATTTTTAGGTGAATGCAGAGAGTGTAAACAGATGGTAAAGCGGATATGTCATTGCCAGTTGATGAGTGTCTATGTTCAGTGCAGGTGGGTTTCGTTTGTTCACCGTGGGACGGGATGTAGTTCCAGTATGGGAAGGGATGAAGCAGTACAAGTTGATAAAACTCTTTCAAATGATGTGGTGACGGGGACAAAGGGGTATTTTCAGTTGGAATAATTTTCTACTTGATGAACAGCTTTTAATAAAACCATTGAGCTACGTCACCGAGTAGGGTACCATGGAAAATTTAGTTTATCCAAATTTGATTTTTTTTTCTTAAATAAATAAATAAATGCTTCATTTTACGTCAATTGCAAAGGAAGTGCTCAGATCTTGGCGTGAAAGTCGAACATGCAGAGGGAGGAAAACCGGAGTACCCGGAGAAAAACCCTCGGAGTCAGATTGAGATTGACATGTTTCAGCCCACGTGCGGAGCCTGATGACCACTACTCCAACAAAATTCCCCTTGTTATTATAGTTGCAGTAAGCTGTAAAGAAAGCTGTTGTTTATCTATGGTACTGACTCCGTGTTTACTTCGCACATTCACATTCTGCTGCAATAAATACTCTTTGTTTTCCATATTTCTCGAAATTTTCCTCCTGTACGGGAAACCGAGCTCAAAGAATCAGCCATGTCGAAAATCATCTCCAAGATAAATTTTTGTGAGCTATTGCAAAAAGAAATGATCAAATAATTTACTGTAAGAAAAGCTTTGATGGTGACTTTGCCAAAAAGTTGAAATATAAGTTGTTTCAAGATTTTTTAGTTTAACTCATTCATTTTTGGGATAACATTTTGTTCTTGGTTTAACTTTTCTTGCTGTTCTGTAGTCATTTAGCCTTACAAAAAAGAAATCATATTTCAAAGCTTAGTGTGAATTAACTCAAGGTGTTAAATCTTTTTGTTTTCAATGTTATGCCAGCGAACTGACAGTGGCAGACAATAAATTACGTGACCAGCTGTTGTCCTGCAAAAACCAGTGCCCAAAGAAGCTGCCCTGCGGTCATCGCTGCACAGCGGTCTGTCACCAAGGGCCGTGCCAAAACCCCACACAGTGCAATAAAAAGACTACAGTCCGATGCAAGTGTGGACGTAAAAAGAAGGTAATTGAAGATTGCACTGCTTAAGACTTGCACTTGAAAATACAACTATCATCTATTGACCAAACGGATTAAATTGTAGTAAGAGTTTTTGATGTGTATGATGGTCGCAGCGGGAATTCTTTTTCTTCTCGAAGCAGTTTTTGTATTGGCACCAATATGGTTTTGTCTTTGTTAGTGCAGTGTTTATTCCATCTAGGTTCGGAATCGAGCACAATCGAGAAGCTAACTTGAAGCCACTATATTGGGCACTATAGCCACGCTGGTAGTGGGTTTGTTCCTTAAAACTACCATAACAAATGATCCTTATTGCTAGCAGCCATGGACAGCTGTTTTGTCCTTTTTTAAGCCTCATCAGCATGGCATAGCTAACAAACAGGCTCAGGTTCTTAAATCGAACACAAGTAATGGTAACAGCACAATGCTTGTGGGATGTGGCTATAAAGATGAACTCAAGTATAGATAGCACAAACGTTCTAGTAGCTAACTTGAAGCCACTATATTGGGCACTATGGCCACGTTGTGAATTTCCAACAATCTTATTATTTACCACCAAATGGAAAGTTTGTAATGGTTGAAAATATTGTGAAGTATTCCCCAAAAAATACCACACTCATCATGATTCTTCTTTTCATCCAGAGCCAGAGGGACAATGCACATCAGCTATAAACACCTTCAACTCTTACCTTTTCTGTCCCACAACCTTTGCTTTTGATCCTGGAGTGATTTGTCGTATTTCATTCGTGATAAAGCGGCTTATCGGTATTGGTCGCTGTCTTTTTATTATCTTGCAAAAGCCCGTCTCCCTTAGAATTACTTAAAGGAACGCAGTCGTTACTCAAAACAAAGAATCTCGTTTTATTTTTTTTCCTTTTTTTTTGTTTAAAGGACTTTCTATGCCATACTGTCCAGGCTGGTTCAGCAACCGTGGAGTGTGACGAGAAATGTGAAGTGTTGCAGGCCGAGAATGAAAAGATCGAAACTGAGGCGGAGAAAGCAAAGCGAGAACGAGAACTTAAAGCTCAACAGGTACTTACTGCTCAAATACTTCATTTAAGAAATAAAACATGTTTTCCGTGCCTTCATTGCCTGGTGAAAACCGAGGCGAACGTTTGGAAGAATTCGAGAGCAGATCAGTGAAAGTCGAGGGTTTTTTCACCTGCTCAAGAATTCTCACAGACTTTGCCGACGTTTTCAACAGGCTATGGTGGCACGGACAACATGTTTTATTTCTTTTATAAAATTATTATTTTCATTGTTAACAAAGAGAAAGACGGTTTACGAAGCGCGTACTGTAAATTCTCACAACTCGGAGACAGTCAAACCACATTGCTCACGCCATTTTCGTGTTTCATAGCACTATGAAAACACACTTGCAGACCAATCAAAACGCACGAACTATCCAAATTACTTTATAAAGACCGGTATTTACTGACGTCATTATCAAATATCGTAATAGATGTTTGGAGGATAAAAGTAATTCGAATGAGATTATCCTAATAGAGATTTTTTTTCTGGAATTTGAAGGAGACATTCCTTTCCTTGACGTTCAAAACTAAAGGGGGGTCATTCCCACCTGACGACCCTCCCCCCTCCTCACGACGCCTCTCGTAACACTGTTCTTATAATTGTCTTGATCTTTTATAAAACAATAAAATAATTATACGAATCTAATTACCTGTGTTCATTGATGTATTTAGAGAGACCGTTCTACTGTGTGATATGTCTAATGCAAAAGCAAAAGGATTAATACAGCCTTGGATTCCCAACCTGACTTTACCAGCTGGGAAAACATCGCCATCTAAAGAAAAAGCAGAGACCAGTAAGCCAGAGAAAGGAGGCAAGGGATCTAAGGCTGGGAACACTAGAACTTCAGTGAACAGCTGTGCTGTTGACCCGGAAGGAACCGCTGACCTAAAGCAAGCTATCGAAGTAAGAAAAATTCGTTTTCTAGTTTTAAGAAAGGGAAAAGATTTGGGAAGAAAAGCTTTCTGACCTAAGTGACTATCAAAAACCTGCTAATTTATAATTTATTATCCTACACAAAGCAGCGTCAGCTGCTGATAATGTTATTAATTATAACAATAATAATAATAATAATAATAATGGTAGTAGTAGTAGTAATATTATAAATAAATAGAAAAGAATAAATAGAAATAATAGTGAGTGTGTGATCATCGATATTGATTACAAGATTTTATGGGATGCCCTGATTCATTGTGATAAAAAGATCGAGGCCCGAAAACCAGACATTGTATTAGTGAATAAGAAAAAAAAAAGAGGTTAAAATCGTTGATGTAGCGGTAGTTGGTGATGTTAGAGTATGTGAGAAAGAGCTGGAAAAGATTGAGTATAAACCTTTGAAGGATGAGATTGCACGTTTATGGAAAATGAGAAGAGTGACTGTAATTCCGATTGTTATTGGAACACTGGAAGTGATAACAACTCGGTTTGAGAAATATGTGAAGGAAGTCGGAATAGAAATGCGTGTTGAGCATGTGCAGAAGACTGCTCTACTTGGGACAGCGAGAGTGTTAAGATTGATACTTAGATCCTAAGTATCCTGGTTCAGAGAACTGAGAGTCCTTTGGCAGCTGATTGCTGCCCGCACTCACAGTGATCACTCCGAAGCAAATAAGATCCTAAGCTTTGAGATGAGCTCTAAGAAACATGATGATGATAATAATAATAATATTAACGAGTTTTTTACAGTAGAGCCATGTAACATGGCTCTTCATCTGCAACATGCTAAGTATAAAATTATGACAATAAATAAATATGCTTAATATCTCATTAAACTTAAAAAGGGTTAAATAAACGTCCTTAGAATATTATAATGTAGACAATAAAAATGAATGTACATAATATCTACATACTATTTCTTTTAGCTTTACTTAATAAATATTTAAATGTGTCCCTTGAAAACTGTTTGTGCTCTTGACAGTTTCTTTGTTTTACTATTAGAAATATTGTTCGTTTTTGTAGTGTTGTTGAAATGTGTCTTTGAAGTAATATGATCTTTTTGTCAGGACGAAAGATTGAAGACATATATATCTCACCAGTTAAAACACATTTATTACTCGCTGCTTATAGTCCAATTTCCGACAAGAGAGTAGCACTTGCGAAGGTATGTGGATCCCTAGACAGCTAAATAGGATTTACGCTGTTATATAGTTATTTTAATTATGGAATAGTCGTTGAATAGGTTTTTATAAAAACTAAAGTGCCTCGGTCAGTACAACTATAAAATAAATAGAGGATATTACACGATGGCGCGAACATATGAATTTTATCTTCGAGTAGAAAAAATATTTCAAGAGTGAGCGCAGTGAACAAGTGAAATCTATTTTTCCATGAGAAAATAAACTTTATATGTTCGCGCCACCGTGTGAATTTCTTTTTATTAGTTGGATATAAGTGTTACGAAAATAAAATGAAAAAAAGTAGACGAAAAACAAAGGAAAAACAAAGGAATGACGTCAGCCATATCTTCACTAGTGAGGATATGGAAAATATGTCACTCTTATCCCGAATGTAGTTTCATATGAAATCTACGAGTGGCGTATTTTACAGTAAAACACTTACATCTATGTAGTAAAATAGAATATCAGATTTATATAATGCATTTACCATATAAATATGTTGAAATGCGCTTTACAAGCAAGTAACGAGTTGACCGTTGAGAGTCTTGGATTGTTTGCTACATCAGCTGACAAATATTCAGTTTATGTTAATAATGCTCTCAGTAGAAGACAGACTACACAACATCGGGATCACTACCCTACTCATTATGATAAGACAGTCCACTATAGTGACTCACATACATTAGATATTAATAATGCCCTCAGTAGAAAGGACGGACCAAATAACGGCGGGATCACTATCCTACTCATGATAAGATAGTCCACTACAGTGATTCACATACATTCAGATATTAATAATGCCCTCAGTAGAAAGGACGGACCACACAACATCGGGATCACTATCCTACTCATTATGATAAGACAGTCCACTATAGTGACTCACATACATTAGATATTAATAATGCTCTCAGTAAAACAGACAGACTACACAACATCGGGATCACTACCCTACTCATTATGATAAGACAGTCCACTATAGTGACTCACATACATT
>JANCMA020564185.1:0-10070 GCA_024336925.2 Zoanthus solanderi
CTAGCATTGCCTAAAATCTTCCTAAGGCACTGTTTCACACTCCCAATCATACGCTCAAAAAATCCACCCCACCATGGAGCTCTTTCTAGGTTGAACTTCCACTTTAATCTCTAGTCACTGAGATACGAGCGAACCACTGGATGGTTAAACAAACGACGCATGGTTTTATGTGTCGCCTGAAAAGTCTTGACATTATCTGAAACGATCAAGCTTGGCATTCCTCTTCTGGCACTAAATTTCCTTAGGCATCTTTTAAAAGTTGCTGCTTTTAAATCCTCAACAAGCACTAAATGCACTGCTCTAGTGACACAGCATGTGAACAGTGCAATATACACCTTATTCATACCTGTGGTTTTAGCGCCCTTTACAAACAGTGGTCCTGCAAAGTCTATCCCCACCTTTGCAAATGGTAGTAACTCTTGAACTCTAAAGTCTGGCAAGGCTGCTTCCTTTGCTGCGCTGTAAGATCTACCTTCTGCTTTCTTACATATCTCGCAACTACGAATGATCATTTTGACTACTTGTCTGCCTTTGGGGACCCAAAACCTTGCTCTCAACTCAGCTAACGTTGCTCTTAATCCACTATGTAAAACCTTTTGGTGGCACTGCTCTACAATTAACTTTGTCAATGCATGTTCTCTAGGCAAAATAATAGGCTTTCTAGCTTCCTCGCTCAGATCGGAATTCTCTAGTCTTCCATGACACAATAAAATCTCATTGATCTCTACCAGTTTTAACTCGCGCACTAAATGCTGTTAGTTGTTCTGTTGTCTCAGTTTACTTTGCGCGACTCTAACCGAACTTACTATAGTTTCCTACGTTGATCACGTTTGCAAGGCTTGGTTCTTCACTTGTCTTTACGAAAAGAACAGTAGCGGCTTTCTTCTCTTCTGCCCTGCTCTGAGGGGTTTAAAACATATCGTCTAAGGTGGACTGCCACTTATCTTCTGGTAGGGAGAGCCACTCAGGTTCTTTCCACCAAAGATTTGATTCTTGGAGGGTTGTAACGGTTGCGCCTCTCGACCCTATGTCTGCTGGATTACACTCACCTGGGCAATGTCTCCAGTCTTTTGCCTGTGTTAGTTCTAGTATTGAGTTAATCCGATGGTGCACGAACTGCTTCCACTCTCCCTGGTTCCTAATCCAGTACAGTGCGGTCTTACTATCTAGTCAATAGGTTACTCCCTTAATCTCTAACTGAGGTTTTAGTGCTGTTGTAACTGTGTTTACTAACTGCACAAAAATTAAGGCTGACATTAACTCTAACCGTGGCACACTCAACTGTTTTAATGGCGCTTCTCTAGTCTTGCTCGTTAGCAGTTTAACGTGGCGTGACTTAACCTTCAAAACGTACACTAAATACACAACTGCGCAATAGGCCTAGTGCTGGCGTTGCCAAATCCTTGCAAATAACACTCTTGAACATCCTCTGCTGAATGATCATATACACATCTGTTGATTACAATTTCTCTTGCCTTGTCTAGCTCTGCTACCCATTTTCCCCATCTTACATTGTGTTGGTTGCTGAGTGGCTCGTCCCAATCTTGTTTTGACATGCAGAGTTCCTGGAAAAGGATCTTCATACTTACGGATACCGGGCTAAAAACTCCCAAAGGGTCGAACACACTTGCCAATGTGCTCAAAACATTGCGTTTTGTTGCTTTACTTTCTGCTGCTCTTTTAATGGCTCTTTTAATCGCGTTTTCAAATTTAAAGTGAATGGTGTCTGCATCGCAATCCCATGACAGCCCTAGAACCTTGTGTAGTTGTGTGTCAACACATTGGCTCTTCGTGGTTAGCGATGTTTTCGCGTACGATTTATCTTCTAAACTAGTTATTGCCCGTTCCTACCCTTCCTTTGCATATATTTCTCTCTCAACCCTCTATCATTTGTAACCCATTTACAAAGGCAAAACCCTGCCTCTGCCATTCTTTTCTTAGCTTTCTGGAAAATATCGAGCGCTTCTTTTACTGTCTCGCTCCCTGTGACTAAGTCATCTACATAAAAGCCATTTTTCATCCTCTCAAAAAATCTCGGGTCCTCATCTGCATATTTACCTATGTGGTGTCTGATGGTCGCATTCAGTAGGAATGGCGATGCATTCAGTCCAAACACAACTCTGTTAAACCTGTAAACCTCTAACTTAAAATTGTCACCGTCTATGTCATCTACCCATAAAAATCTTAGAAAGTCTCGATCTTTCTCATCTACTTTTACATTAAGAAAGGTCTTCTCAATATATCCTGTTAGCACTACTCTACTCTCTCTAAACTGCAAAAGGATATCGAATAACAATGGGTTTAATGAAGGGCCTACATGTAAACAATCATTGAGAGAAACACCGTACTTACCACCTTTAATTTGTCAGAACCATTAAAAACAATACGAACACGTGTGGTAGCGGCATTGTCTCTTACAACACAATGATGGTTTAAAAAATGACATTGTTCTGCTAAATCTACGCGGGGTACTTTCTCTATAATTCCTAGGTCTAGTTGTTCTTTGATAACATTGTCGTACTCTTTCAACAACTCAGGTTTCCCCTTTAACTCGCTTGACACAATTGTTAAAATTACTTGGTGGTGTCCTATGACCTGCCATCCATGGTAGTTTCACTGAGTACATTTCGCCAGTAAATCTTATGCTATCAGTAAAATATTCTTGTACTTCATCTGCTGGTCTAATCCCTAAACTGTCCAAATTCCAAAGCCTTTCTACTTGCCTGTCTAATTCTTTCTTTGTTACTACATTATTGACAGTTGCGATGTCTGCGCTCTCATCGTAACGTCACACTCAATCCTTAGCGGGCCTGATAAAACCCAACCTAGTTTAGTTTCTATCGCAACTGGCTCATCATGTCTATCTCGGAGTACACGGCTTTTCTGAAATTCCCAAAGGTGATCTGCACCTATTAACACATCAACTTCTAATCTGTCTTTGTGTAAATTTACATCTGAAAACCACAAACCGTTCAAATGAGAATACTTGTCTCGTGCTATCTCTATGTGACAATTGGGAATGTTTGAAATTTCTTTCACTACAAAGACTTCTAGCTCGACATTCGTTCCACCCCTCACTGGACTGACGAACAGTTGTACAATATCTCGCAACTCACTTTTATGTTTCTCTCCAAAGGCGTTAATAGTTAACCACTCACGTTTCACAACATGAAGTTTTGCTCTGCGTGCAGCCGATTGAGTAATAAACGATCTATGGCTTCCATGCTTTAACGCATGATTCGCTTGTATTAATCCCCATAGTTATTTGACCTTGAAACTACATTTAAAGCTGATTGTTCGCCTTCTTTAAGCAGATTATGTTCTTGAACTAGATTAGGCTGCTTAAATCGCGGGGTTTCCCCTGAACTATTCTTATTGCATATAGAAACGTGATGGTGTCCCCCACAACCCTTACAATTATCTTGTGATCTACCACTAAAGGCTGTGTGGTTCTTTTTCAAACATTTAAAACATCTAGCATACTTAACTAATAGTGTCTTACGTGTTTTGGCGTCTTGAATCGCTTGACAGTTCTCTGACGGATGGCTATCATTGCAGTAGGCACATCTCATTTTCCTCTCGCTGTCTGTGTGGAGAGAACTTGCAATAGTTTTGTTCTCACCATACACTCCTCTTTTTGGTGTTTGTACATGCTCTTCCGTCAGCTCAATCTCGGCCCTCATTGCGCTCCAATAATTCCTCCATAGACCACGTTCTAAACTCTTGTCCTCTCGTTATGGACAGTCTGAAGGGAGTTGGAAGTTTTCCTAAGAGTGAAGGGACTACGATCGTTGAGTATGTTCGATTGTCCACCCCAAGCGCCTCCAGTCCTCGAAAGTGTGTTTCAGAATCATCATGGAACTTCCTCAGTTTCCAGACGTCATTTTCGTTGCAAACAGGATGAATACTTAAAAGATCCTCGATGTGGGCCTTCTGAATAGCATCTCGGCGTCCATATCTCCTCTTTAGTAGATCTACTGCAGCCTGATAATTGGCCGAGGTCAATGCAAACCCTGCGATGGTCGATTTCGCTGGTTCATTGAGCAGGCTCTTTAGGTACTTAAATTTATCAACCTCTGCAAGGGCGTCGTTGTTATTAACCGTGCTCTCAAACGAGTCCCAGAACTCTTGCCACTCTTGAAGCTGGCCTCCAAACTTGGGCAAGTCTAGTTTGGGGAGCTTTGCCAAGACTTTTGATGGGGTTTGACTGATGCTGCTGTTCATCATTGGCGAGGCTGGTAACACGGGTGCGATGTATGTGTCGACTTTGGGCTGAAAAAGTTCCTCCATTGTATATACAATTTCTTGTAAATCTACCCTCAATTGGTCTCCTTCTTCTAATATAGAGTTGAGTGCGTCGTCATCACTATCGGCAGCCATCAAATTCATCAACTGGTCGTCTAATCCTCTCAAAGTTTCAATCTCTTCATTCCCACTCGATACCTGTTATTTTATCCATGCTTTTTCGGCATCAGGGACAAATCCTGCGCTTTCGCTCGTTCTTCTCTTTCACTCTTTTTATCAGTTTTGTTGCTGCGCCTCGGTGTGCCGATCTGACTTTTTTTCTCTTGGCTATCTCGTCAACCATCTTCCACGCTCTTCTTTTTTATTTCGGTTATTCGGCTCGAAGGACCAAGTTTTGTAGAATCCCTACAAACGTTCTACTTGTGTGGAACCAAGAGGCGTCTTCAATATACCAACTTTATGCTCGACTTGCGATTCTATATCTACATAAGTTGTTTTACAGTCAAACTAAGCTATATTTATATGCATTAAGGTTACGAAATATCACAAATACAAACCAAAGTACAAACTCTCTTGCGAAAGATTACAGTATCGTTGTTGCTTAACTCAATGTTTACATTTTTTCACAATTCGGATAGAATATGATCTAACTACAATATCACGCGGTATATCACGAGTTCTAATTATAGAGTGATAACTAATTAACTAATTCGTAACGATTTTGTTCAACTGTGTTTACGGTTTCATGAGCTTAATAAACGTGTACAGTTCCATAACAACCATTGAATTAAAGCATTCAACCTCTCGTCACGTTGTAATTGGGGGATATCACGCTACCGTTTTTTATAGTAGCCAGCCCCCGTACTGTGAAATCTGCAGGAAGGACCACTTATCTTCTCGAAGCCCTCTGAAGGGGAAATGTTGTCTCTGTAGTCCATATTGGCCCTGTTTGCCCCCAGAGGTGTGCGGAGTAATGGCCTAACTTGGCCGTGTTTTCCGCCAGAGGTGTGCAGAGTATGTGGAGGGAGGACATGTCCGGCTGGACGGCCCCTCCTGTATTGATTGCCGTTATTGTGGCAACCTTGGCCACCTGCCTGAAGATTGCCCTAATGTTGTTGTAGTGCAGAACTCGCAGTCCTCTGATGAAGCTGTGGATGTCTTTGAAGTCACTACGAGTGATGTAGGTGTAGTTGTTAACTGTGTTAATATTTCTGATGGTGTTAGTGATGATGGTGTTAGTGATGATGGTGTTAGTGATGATGGTGTTAGTGATGATGGTGTTAGTGATGATGGCGGTGTTGTAGATGTTGGTAAAAATGCCGTTGGTGAAAATGTCGTTGCCATTGATTCTAATGTACCTAATAAAAGCACGATTGTTGTGGTGGCTGAGGGTGTTGCTACTCGTGCAGAGTCCCCCCTTGAGCCATTGGATGAACTGGTTTTGCCCTCCATGGAGGTGGAAGTCATCCTTTCAGTATTGTCGAGAGCAAGGAAATCCCTGTGGCTGGTGTACCTCAAACAGGTTTTGCATAGGGATAATAGTTCTTGCCCTACCTCCTCGGGTGATCAATAGGGTGTCAAGTGTGACAGTAAAGGAAATATGGGTCTGGTTCGAACTCTTTTTCCCCTGACAGTAATGTTAATAAAATTGATCGAAATAATAATAAAAGTAGCCCTAGTAGTAAAAAAGGGAAAAATAAGAAATCTGGTGGGGTCCAGAAACGGCGCCCCCCCTTGTGGGGCTGCGCCCGCCCAAGCTCCCCCCGTCGAGGAAGCACTAAGCTTCCTCTACCTTGGAGATTCTGAGGAGGGCCCTTGGTGAAGACTCATGGAATTCCTGTGATTTTGGAGAAGATTTGTGTTAATTTTGGTGTGTTTTTTTTTTGCCTCACAGTGGCGTGTTTCTGTCTCACGCTGAACTGTAATGATCTGCGTGATGAAGGCAAAAGGAGGGGTCTGCTTCAGTGGCTTTCTTCCCTGAATCCTTCCTACCTTTGCCTTCAGGAGACTCATGCTGTCTCGGATGTAGGGATTGCGTCGCGGTTCTTGCCTTTTGGGCACTTGTTGTTGGCCTCTCACCACTCTCGCAACAGTTGCCATCTTTGCTTCGAGTTCCTCTCCGGTCTCTGTTGTTCAGAAATGGAAGGACAATGATAGTCGCTTCGCCTGTATCCAGATTGATTTTCTTAGGTCCGTGTTTCGCATTGCCTCCATTTATGCCCCTAATAGGAACCCCGCTCGCGACGCCTTTTACGATGTCATTTCGCCCCTCTTGGACCCAATTGAGCCCAATATTGTTGCCGGTGATTTTAATCCTCTCGCGGACCTTGCTCGTGACCGGTTGGGAGGTAATCACCTGAGCATTAAGACTCAGTAGTTCGTTTACGGCGCTTGGCGCATGTCTCTTCGACTATTGACATCTGCCGTGCTTTGTACCCAAATGATCAGGCCTTCACTTGGTGCAATTCTACCTCTACGGACCACTACGCTGTCGTTTTTTCCATCCAGGATATCCCAAGAGCCTTAGCGATTGGCCCGGGCTATTGGAAGTCGAATTGTTTCTATCTCAATGATGTGGCATTGCGCCTTACAATTGCCTCCTCCCTGGAGGAGCCAGAAGTTTTTCTTTTCCTCCCTGCTGTCATGGTGGGATGTAGGGAAAGCTCATATCAAAGCTATCTTATTGAGCATTGTCAATTGTTGAATAGGGTGCAGCGTGAGGAGCGCCAGAGGATTTTGGATGAGCTTCTTGGTCTTAAGTTAACCGGGGGCAGTTGTCTTTCCTCTTTGTGTTATAAGGAATTGTTGGCACTTTTGAAGGAGTATGATGTTCAGTGGGTGAAGGCTGCTAAAATCCGTGCAAGAGTTAGATGGGCTGAGGAGGATGAGACTTCCTCTTCCTATTTCTGTAGATTAGAGCGCAAGCGAGCTGCTGATAGGCTCATTTTTTCTGTGGATGGCCTCCCTCGCCCAACTTCCACTTCATTGGAGTCTCTCGAAGCTTTTCATGCATTCTATCAGGAGTTATTCACCTCCACTAGAAGCTTCTCTTCTGATCGGGAGGAAATGATTCATAACATCTCTAAGTCGTTGTCTCCTGATGAGAGGAATTTGTGTGAGTGGCCCCTTTCGGGTGAAGAATGCCTCTCCGCCCTCAAGAGCATGGTCCGGGGTAGTTCCTATGGCATTGATGGCTTCCCTATGGAGTTTTATTTGGCCTTTTGGGACATTCTTCGGGAAGATCTTGTGGCACTCCTTAACCACCCCCACAGTTTCTGGTATATGTCTCCTTCCCAGTGTAGTGGCCTCATCAGCCTCACCAGCCTGGTGAGTGGTCTAAAAGAACTAAATGGAGGTCTTTCTTTCTCCTGAATGTGGACAATAGATCGCTTCCCGTGCCATTGCCACTGATCAAACCTGTGGTGTGCCGGGCAGTTTTATTGGAGAGTACATGGCACTCCTTAGAGATATTGCCTATTATTGCACCCAGTCTGATTTCCCCGCGGCCATCCTCTTTTTAGATCAACAGAAGGCTTTCGTTCGAGTCGAGTGGAGATTCTTGATGGCGACCGTCCACAAAATGGGCTTTGGTCCTTCCTTTTTGCGCTGGTTTGGTACATTCCATGCAAGGCCCCAGAGTGCTGTTTATGTTAACCAATTCACCTCAAGCTTTTTTTTCCTCTCACTCGTCGTGTGCGACAAGGTTGTCCCCTGCCCCCACTGCTTTATGTAATTGTTGCTGAGGTGCTGGCCTCTAGCTTGAGATGCCCTCTTAAAATTGATATTGTTAACTTTGATATTGTAAACAAATTGCATAAAACTGAGCTTGAAAACTTAAAACTTTAAAATGAAATAACTGGAATAAACCTGATCATTTGTATTCATATATAATTTTTTTTCTTCTTCCTTTTTCTTTCCACGAGTCAGATCACAGTTCCACGGTGGGGGGAGGATTGGGTTCATGGGCCCCCGAAGCTAGTCTCACGGATAGAGGGTGGGGGATAACCGTAAGCGCCCTTTGTTAAATGCCCATGGCAGGGAGGTGTCAGTGAACAACCTTTATCTGACTCGTGGTTTATGATAATAATGAGAGTGATTAAATATTTTTGTTTATTAAAATGATTATTTTTTTATTGTTATTTTTTTATTAATTATTTATTTATTTATTTTTTGACAATAGTATATGATTTGATTTGTTTTAAAGTGTACTAAGTAATGTTGCATGTATTTACTGCTTATATTTATGCCACCTTTTTTTAGTCAAAGATTAAATGAGTTTTTTTTTTCTCTCCGCGAGCAGGTTTCAGACTCACGGTGGGGGAAAGGATCGGGTTCATGGGCCCCCGACGCTAGTCTCCGGTTACAGGGGTGAGGGGTGATCGTGAGCACCCATAGTGCCCAAAATATAGTGGCTTCAAGTTAGCTACTACCACGTTTGCGCTATCTATACTTGAGTTCATCTTTATAGCCACATCCCGCAAGGATTGCGCTTTTTCTATTACCTTTACTGAAAATATCAATTGACGCAATGACGTCACATCAAACCGCTGACACATTTTTGCTTCCATGGTGAAAACAAACTTGTCGTTCAGCGCCTCTTCGCTTTTTTCAAAAAAAACTATTTTTGGTAACACTGATTTCGGTAAGTATATTAAATCAGTAATGTTTTTACACTTTTAGAAAGAAGATTTTAGACTTTATATTCCATTTATGGAGAATGGCACCGAATGACATCAACGCCTATTGGAAAAAGTTCTCCGCAACAGAAAACATTGCGTCATAGCTTTTGGCTTTTGTAATTGCCTAGTAAGTGACAACCTTCGATGAAATGTTACTGTTGCCACGTACTAATTTCTCATTAACTTCAAATTGAATCAGGCTTTGAAATACTAATTTGCAAGACCCAGTACTTGACTTACTTTGGTTTATTGAACTCCGCAAAACCGGTTTGAATGAAAACACTTATGCAGTCGTGAAAGCTATAAAAACTGCGAAGTACCATTGTTAAACTCTATTGTTTAATCTCCTTAGTACTTTTGTATAATACCGTGCCATTGTCTTACTTGTTAAAATATAATTCATGATATCTTGAGAATGATGTCAAGAGGACCTTCGTGTTTTGACAAAAACAATATGTTAATAGCCACAAAATTTACGAACGAAGCTGACATCATCCGGTTTGGAACCAATCAAATTTGTAAGATGATTTTCTTATTTAGTTACTCTATATATCAAACAACTTCAACTTACTGTGAACAATAAGGTGTACTACGAAGTCATCCTTTCCCACTGCATTGAGGGAAGTACACGTGTAGAAGGTATCACTAGCTACACTGACATTCCTGATCACAAGCTGTTGAGTTCGATTCAATGTAACAACGGTACCAGTTCCATCAAGTTTGGTCCACGTGTAGCTGCGATAAGGAAAACCGTCGGCCTCACAGAACAATGTTACTATAGCGCCAACCTTTGCTCGGACCTCTTTTGGTAGTCCTGAGATCTTAGGGGCAGCTAGAACCAAAAACCCATAGATAATCTTTTAGAAAGTTTCAAATAATTTTTCACACCCATCATGATATTTTCTCTCACCTTGAGAAAAGTGAGAGGTTGCGTAGCTAGAAAATGTGTCTGTGTGTGTGGCTAATGAGACTTTTTAATGTCACCGGAGACCATAATACGTCTTATGAAACGCTTGAAATTTTATCTACCCTAAACCTTTTGCCGTTTGTTAAATTCTCCTAACAGTTTTAAAATCCTAGATCAGGCCTCTACTGAATATGAATGAAGGATCAAGGAAGGTGTATACATCCAGTTACATAAACCAT
>JANCMA020564291.1:0-10070 GCA_024336925.2 Zoanthus solanderi
TTGAAAAGGTCTTAAAATTGGAAAAGTTCTTTGTTTAGGTCTTAAAATGTCTTAAATTTGATTTCAAGTCAACGATGATCCTCCCTCAGATTAAAATTTGAAGCTTTTTTGGTTATATTGCTTATCAAGAACACAGAATGCCTCGAAGAAGCCTCGCAAAAGGCACGGAAAAGTGCATGAGCTGTCACTTAAAACCCGCAATACTGTTGGGGTGCAGCATTCTAATCCTTCAGCATTATAATATTTCACTAGATCGTGTGAGCAATATTTTAATTTTTTACGGGCCTTTGAAAGTTTGGGTGTTAAAAGTCTAAAAAAGGTCTTAAAGTTTCTGAGATGGAACCTGCAGAAACCCTGGCTCCAAAATTAGATGTTGTTATAAAAAAGAATGGACAAATAACTTAATTATGCCAGCAATTGTCGGTCCGGGCCAGCCCAATTGTGCAATTACATGTATATGAAAAATTTTAAGCCCAGGTTGTCAGGATCCTGGATGGTTGTTACCAAATCTCGGCAAACTGTGCCGAAATTTTTCCATGTAATCGAAAGCGAAATTTTTACAGATTTCTTGCGGACGGCTGGGATCTCATTAAAAACATCTCATCCCTCTCAACTGGGCCAGCTCATCTCATATAATCGGAGCCTTAATGTACATTACGGTAATGGATTTGACATGTAGATCTATAGAGCCGAAACAACTGTATTGCCAGGACAGCTGTTTAGGTGCAGAGGTACATTAACCACAGCTGTATAACTTAAAATAAATGTATAACTTGCTTTCGATTTCTAATTAGTATAATCTACTGTGTGTTTATTTGTTTTCTCGAGATAATAATTATTATTTGTTTTTGTCGTTTTCATCCTCTAGCTTTTTTGTTAAACATTGTTGTTTTTCATCAAGTTTCCTTTGTCTTCTTCTGATATTGTCTTCTTCTGAAGTTGTCTTCTTTTTCTGAAGTCTTTTTCTTCTTTTGAAGTTGTCTTCTGAAGTCATCTTCTGAAGTCATTTTTTTCTGAAGTCGTCTTCTGACATTGTCTTCTTCTGAAATCGTCGTCTTCTGAAATCGTCGTCTTCTGAAATCGTTGTCTTCTGAAATCGTTGTCTTCTGAAATCGTTGTCTTCTGAAATCGCCTTTTTCTTCTGAAATCGTCTTCTTCTGACATCATCTTCTTCTGACATCATCGTCTTCTTCTTTTGACATCATTTTCTTCTGGAATCGTCTTCTGAAATTGTCTTCTGAAATCGTTTTCTTTTTATGACAATGTCTTCTTCTGAAATCGTTTTCTGAAGAAGTCATCTTCTCTTGAAGTCGTTGTCTCCTTTCTTTTCTTAGTTTGTTATCTTCTTTGTTTTCTTTTTTCATCTCTTCTTTTATTCTCATTGTAATTATTATGATTATTATCGTGATTATTTTTATTAAACCAAGTACTGTATAATTTATCTATAGATCCATTGTATAAAGAACATAAATTGTTTGTCTTAAACTGTATTTGTTAATGCTCCTATAGGTTCTTAATTCTGGTTGGTTAAATCGCCGAGTGGCATCAACATCCATGAATAGAGAAAGCAGTCGCAGCCATGCAGTGTTTACTGTAACGTTAGAATCAAAGGTAAAAAGTGACGGAATATTGTACTGAAGATGATACTATAATTTTTTTGAGTATAATTTTATATAATACAGCCATGGATATGGAACTGGGTTATTTTTCCATCCATTGCTTTTTTTCAAAATTAATAGGACGATTTTTTGTGGCGTCAGGCAGTTTTACAAAAATGAAAATGATATTTTCAGTTGCAGAGTGAACCAGATAGTAAAACATGCATGATGTCACTTAATTTAGAGCTCTTCTCTGTTGTGTTTTCCTGGCCTTTGAGGCTAATGAATGAATAAATAAATAAGTAAATAGATAAATAGATAACTGAATAAATAAATAAAAAGCACAAGAACAAGCATATACCTTTCAAATGTAGACCGAGCCTGACTGAAACATGAATTAAAGGGCAAACTGACATAATTCAGCAATTACTGTATATTGAAGACTCATCTATATAATTTTGTTTAAACAGTGTATTTATAGCCTGGAATGAGGCCTACCTACTTTTATTTATACAACATTGCACAGAGCTACATGCAAAAAGATACGGCTGAAAGAACTCCGTTGCTTGAAGAATGAAATAACACAGTTATCTATATATTTTTACTTCTTATGATATTCTCTGACAGAAGTCAATCTTTCCTCATATACACTCCAAACTGCTTTGTTTGTACCCAATAAAGCAGAATGATTATAGTAACTAGTAAGATGTCTAGGACACAACCACCAAAAGGCAAACCTACACTGTACTGTCTAATTGAAATTGGCCGCTTCAGAGTGCCATTGATGGACCAATTAATACTAACATGACCTGCTTTACCAGTTATGGCTTCATAGCTAAGTCACTTAGAGCGCTGCAACCATTACATCACAGAGATAACAGGTTTGAATCCTGCTCAAGCCAGAAAAATAATACTTTTCAGGATTCTCTTTCACAACTGCCTAAATTATGTATGCTTTGGAAATGATCATGGAAAATGTCGTTATTTTTTCCATGTAACAAACTCAGTCTCAATAATTGTATGCCTCAGAATGGCATTGATTGACCCACTAAAACTGAACTGCTCTCCTATGATATCATCATCGTCATCATCATCATCATCATCATCATCATCATCATCATCATTTTATTTATTTTGTCCATATAATTACAATATGTTTCCTCAACCTGCAGATAGAAAACTATTTGAGGCCGGTGAGGAAAAAGAGAAATAAAATAATTTCTTTTGATTTTATTGATGTTTTTTACCCTCTTGTAATATATTTTCATGGTTCAGTAGACGAAAATAGAAATAATATAATGAAATTAAATAAAATAGAGTTAGATGGCCAGCATACGCATCATTATTTTGTCAATGTATTCATTCTCTGATTCTAATATCTTTCTAAGGTTTTGATGTAGCTCCTTTTTAAAATGGGTTACACGTATGTTTTTGTTATGCAATCTCATGCAGGCAGTTCCAAATCTTTACAGTTGACCTTTCTGTTTGGACAAACTCTGCAATCTTTGTCTCTGCATTCCTTACTGGGGAAAGGGTCCGACTTGCGTAACTGACTTTTGATATTTCTTCCAGATTTTTCTATTACTTTTATTTTCAAGCCAGTCTCGTCCCAGACTTTTTGTATCTCTCTTCTAAGTCTGTCTCCGGGCGTAGCATCAACAAACATCACGCTTTCATATCCTCCTTTGAAATATAATACATTAATACACTTAAACCAGAACTCAATTCTAAAGATGAATGGGCTAATAGCCAAATCATTAGAAATAGGAGTAGATTATTATCTAATCTTGTTTAGGTCTTATAGATCTTAACTTTTTACTTTTATGTTCTGACTGGGGATTTTTTTTTTTTCCCTTATACACACATTTTTTTAACGTTCAGATCTAAGCATTTGGAGCATGTTTACATTTTTACGCATCAGTTCTTTTAGTATGTTTATTCACATTTTTCATTCACACCATTCACCTTCTTGCATTAGTACCATTGTTATTTACACTTTTATTCTTTTGTTTCATATGTTTGTACTCCCTCTAGATGCCCATACCATCTCACTCCATTTGCCTTTCCCATCTGAACCACTGTTTCCTTCAATCCCAACATTTCCATTAAGTCCTCTGTCCTCGTTTTCTCCATCATTTTGCAGCACACATTGCTCTCACCATTGCTCTCTTGGTCCTTCTCAAAACTGCTGTCTCATTTTCCCCCCCATTAAACCATTCCTTGAACTTCACCCACCCAATTCTTGCTCTTGCGTTCAGCCTATCCCTTAAATAACAGAAACTCACCATTTCCACCTATTCACACAACTTCTCCACCTGTTCCATTAATCCATTAACTTGCTTCTTGCATCTTCCACACACAAAATCTCTCCCCTACCTCGGGGTTACCCTCTTTACTTTCGCACATCTTCCAGGCTTCCAGGGATGCATTTCCCGCATTGCACACACAGCACTGAATTTACCATTACTAGCTTCCCACAAATACCACATGGATCTACCTTACAGGCACTTCACCTTCTGCCCAACTCACTACCACTCTTGTTTTCCCGAGGTTCACCTTCAGCCCCTTGCTCTCAAATGCCTCCATCCGTTTCTAGAGCTTCTCCCTTAGTCTCTCCATTGTTTCACTTGTCAGAACCAAGTCATCCACGTACAACATTTCACTCATCAAACCATTTCTTACACTCTCTGTAACCACGTCAGCCACGATCGCAAAAACCAATGGAGACAACACGGGTCCCTGATACACTCCAATTTTCACCTCAAACTCTTCGGACAACTCTAGCCCAACACTGACTTTTATCTTTGCACCCTCATACAAACTCATCACTGCTCTCATCATTATCTCTGGTATACCTCATCCTCATTGCCCACTCCAAAACTTTCCTTAGGACCCTGTCAAATGCCTTCTCAAGGTCAACTAAGTACGTATACAACTTCTTCTCCTGTCTAAGTACTCCACTTGTAATCTCCTCAAAATTAGCACTGCATCTATCGTTTCTTTGCCTGACATAAAACCAAATTGCATCTCGTCAACTTTCACCATATGCCACAATATCCTTTCTTGCCCCTTTTCTACAATTTTAATTGCATGCTCTAGCAACTTCACTCCCCTATATGCCCTGCAACTCATTGCATCCCCTTTCCCCTTGAAAATCACTTACTTCCGAGGTTCCAGCAGCCTTTCCCACCTTCATTCCCATATCACCTTCACCACTTCTTCCCAACTAACACTCTCAACTGGCCCTTCTACCTATTCTGCTTTCATGTTCTGGTCCCACTCATTCTCCTCACTCATAATTCTTTCCATGAGCCCATTCCAAACTTTCCCTGTCTTTTGCTACTTCTAATGCATCTTCGTCCCTCAACATCTTTCCTATCCTTTTTCATTGACTTCACAAGCTTAAACACCTTGCTCGTTCAGCTCTCTCAGCTCAAGCTCAGCCGCCTCCTTCACTGCTTTCGTGACCACCTTCTTAGCCCGATTCTTCATGTTCTTGTATCTGGCCTTGTTCGCCTCAGTCCCACTTTTACACATCTCCTTATGTGCATCCTTCTTTCTTGCAACTGTATCGCTTCCTTCACGTCCTCGTTCCACCACCATGTGTCTCCTTGATCTCTCCTCCTTTTCTTCTTCCCACATACTTCATCAAATGCCTTTAACACCCCTTCCTTAAAACATTTTCACAAGTCCGGTGCAACAGCCCTTACCAGCTCTCATACTCTTCCTTCAAATCTTGCCCTTGTATCATCTTCCTTCAGCTTCTAAACCTTCCTTCTTTCAATCGCTTCCTTTCTCATTGCCTTCTTCACATTCTTCTTAACCAGATCTGTGACCACCAGCCTGTGCTGAAGCTCACCTGGGATGACCGTCATATCTCTCAGATACTTTCTATTTTCCTTTCTCACCAGTACAAAATCAATTTTCATTCCATTTTCCTTTGCCCTGTACGTCACTTTCTTCTTCTCCCTTTTTCTGAAGTATTTGTTTGCCACACACAACTCCTTTTCATCACAAAATTCTAACAACATCTTTCTCTCCAAATTTCTCTCCCTAGTTCCATTTCCTCTATGCACACCCTCATAACCCTCAATCTGTTTACCAACATGTCCATTAAAATCACCCATAGCTAATACAAGCTCACCCATGCTGTGAAGATCCCACTTACTCCTCAAGTCATCATAAAAACGCTCTTTCTCTGCACCCATTCTGCTACTTTGCAGACCATACACACATATAATTTTCACCACTTCTTCCTCAAGTGCCATCACTACTGTCATCACTCTGTCACTCTTCCTTTGCACCTCCACAGCCTTCTCACACAGCTCCTCCTTAACCAAAACTCCCACTCCTCCCATACCATCATTATTCCCAAACCACCACAACTTATATCTCCTACCCTTCATACCCATAAACCACACTCCGTGTCCTCTCCACCTTACTTCTTGCAGACAACACATGTCCATCCTTCTCTTCCTCAGCTCCTCACACACTTCTGTACCTCTCCCACTCATACTCCCAACATTCCAAGTCCCCATCCTAACCCCAAGTCGCTCCTCAGCCTTTCCATCATTCTGCAAGCAGTGCTTGCATGGCCCAGGGTCAGGGGCTGCACTTTTCTGGTTATGGTAGGCAAGTGCGGTCCACCCCAGCCTTTGGGCTGGCTGGTGCCCATGTTTTCATGTTGTCGTCATGAGAATTTTATTGGAGCATGATTTTTATAGCTGTCTGCCATTGCTGACACCAACCACAGTTATTGGCTGTGGTCCTATCCTTTGTCTGACCAGAGACATAACCTGCAAGGCAACAGGTAGAACTATTTATCTCATAGATGGGACCTTGACAGGTGCTACCACTCTGGGTAAGAGTGGACCTGGGAACAATCGTAATTAAGGGGTAGCTCTACAACTCCAGATGTCCTGATCTGGAGCCTTAACACCGATTGCAGTTTAAATTCATACCCAGCACCAAGTCATACCCAGGACCAGAATAATAAAAATTAAAATATAAAATTTTATATTTTAAATTTAAAATTTAAATTTCTATAAATTTACAGAACCAAAAAGTGGTTTCCGACAGTTTCCCATGAATCTAATACATGGAACTAAAAACTGGTTTCCGAAAATTTCAGAAATCTCCAGGCCTGTCAAACTGAGGGAAAGAAGATTAATGTTGCACTACATTATTTTCATATAACCAGTGCTACACAGCCATAGCAATACATCTTTGTAGCACCAAAACCATTGATGTTGCATCTAATTCTTGGACTTTCTCTTGAAAATGTTTGTATACAGTCTGTGTTCATTTTCAGGACCTCTGAGTCATGTTTCAAATTGAAAATAAAAATTATAAAAATAAGATATAAAAGTTGTTTGTGCACTTTGTTTCTTTTGTTGGTTTTGTAAAGATTTAAATATACTGTATATTTTGTTTGAAAATAATGCTTTATTTGTACTGCTTCATTGATAATCCAAAATAACTTTAGTCCAAAATGCATGTTGAAACCAATCTCATGCAGTAGCTCAACTAAACCTATTTGTTTGTTTGAGAAGTTTTTACAAATTTAGTTTTAGTTTGTTTCAACAGTGTCTTTATTTTATTAACTGAGTTGTCTAAGTATTGTACCAAAAGTAATAGAATTAAATTATCATATCAATAAGAAAATTATGTATTATTGTACAGGAAAAGAAGGGAACAATGTCAAATATCAAAGTATCCAAACTACACTTAGTTGACTTGGCAGGATCAGAAAGACAAAAAGACACACATGCGGAAGGGTTAAGACTAAAGGTCAGTACTTTTTTAGTATAGCTTGAAATAGTTTTTATAGTGTTCAGTAGTATTTATAGAATAAAGTGGAAAAGTACATGCGTTTTGATTGGTCTTCTCAGTACAAGTGTGTTTTCATTTAAGAAATAAAACATGTTCGCCGTGCCTTTGTAGTCGGGTGAAAACTGAGGCAAATGTTTGGGAGAATTGAAGAACAGATCAGTGAAAACCCAAGATGCAGTTGAAGTTTTCACCTGCTCGAGAATTCTCACAATTTTTGCTGAGGTTTTTACCAGGCTATGAAAGGACGGATAACACGTTTTATTTTTTTTATAAAATTAATATTTTCCGTCTTGACAAGGAGAAAGGCGGTATATAAAACGCGTATGTATACTTTATTTCTTTCATGAAATTGTAAATTCTCACAATTTGGAGACAACCAACCATATTGCTCACATCATTTTCATGCTTCATAGCACTATGAAAACACACTTGTAGACTAATCAAAACGCATGTGCTATCTAAATTATTTTATAAAGTGGTATAAAGCACAAAAAAGACGTGAGCAGCATGGTTGGCTGCTTCCAAGTTGTGAGAATTTACAGTTTCATGAAATAAATTGAAGTATACATACGTGCTATATATATCGTCTTCCTCTTTGTTAAGACGGACAGTAATTTTATAAATGGAAAACATGTTCCCCGTGCTTCCATAGCCTGGTGAAAACCTTTGCAAAGTTTGTGAGAATTCTTAAGCAGGTGAAAACCCTCAGCTGCATCTTGGGTTTTCACTGATCTGCTATTGAAGTTTTCCAAACATTTGCCTTGGTTTTCATAGGCTATGAAGGCATGTAAAACATGTATTATTTCTAAATTGCAATTGTAAACATACTGCACTATAGGATTGGTTAGACTAAGCTAAATACATATATGGCTATACTGTGCAGTGCTGTTGTAAACTGTTCTTTTTTCTGATTGATTGTATGTACAATGCTGGAATCTGTCAATCTGCTAATTTATATTCTGCAGTAGGAAAATAATAATGCAACCCTCCACACGCTGTTGCACAGTATTTTGTATACTTTAAATGATACAGGAAGCAAGTAGCATCAATCGGTCGTTGTCAGCCCTGGGAAATGTGATCATGGCACTTGTGGATATCACTCATGGCAAGCAGAGACATGTCCATTATAGAGATTCTAAATTGACATTCTTGCTCAGGGTAAGGCTTTGGTTAGGTAAAAGTTAAAGTTAAAAGTTGTCATTTATCAGAGTACATATACACTCAAGTGATTTGGTGGGCTTTTTCATGTGCATCCCAAAATTTTCGCGACTTTAAAACAAGTTTGAAGTTTGATTTCTTGTACATGAGGCACTTTGTGTCGTTTTTGCTCGGCTTTTTCTGTTTCATTTTTTAAAATAGAATTCAACCCTTTGCCAGATTTACTGAATATCACATTTACAGTTGTTGAAATTGGTTTTGTTTTATGGTGGCAAACAGTTGGAAGCAAAAGTATGCAGATTCCTGACTTTTTTTGACAAGATGGCAATGTTTACTTAATCAAAATCAAAAACATCTCAAATACTGGTTGAGTTTTAATCCTTTTAACATTAAAACATTGAACTTATTTCTCAAAGGACTGCTGATGAATTCTAAAACAAGGTAATTTGTTAAATTTCTTTTATGGTTTAGGTTTCAGTTTTTGACAAATTTCATTGAATACTTTGCTATAATTGCTTTTGAAAATTATCCTGTTCAGGTTCGATTTTTTAATCTTTCTTCATGTTCAGTTGTTTGTGATTTCTATTATTTTTATTCTATTTAAACTTGCGTCATCTTAATTATGTACTTATATGACTTAAAGATTCTGTTTCAAGTTCGTTAAACTACATATATATAGCGCCTTGCAATGCAGTGAACTCAGATAACATATTAAAATGGTTAGTGGCTGATGCAAGTGGTTTGTTAGCTTTTGCCTCATTCATTATTCCAATTTCTCATTATGTTGCCAGCATGTTCGTGTGTATTTGTAAACAAGCCACTCATATCTGTCACTAACCCTTAAACACTAGATGATAGAACATTTAAAGAAAAAGTCGGGGATTAGAAATTTGAAATGGCTGATTTACAGTATATATAACTGTCAGGATAAACATTTCCAACAGGATTCTCTTGGAGGTAATGCTCGCACATACATCATTGCCAATGTGCATCCTTCAGCCAGGTATGTCGGCAGATTTTTCAATTTTGCCATTAGAGGTACAGTGCAGTAAATTATTTTAGATTTGTTATTTAAATTAATAGTCGAGCAGCCAAGGGCAGTTTTGTTCAACCCACGAGTTAGAAAAGGTTTGAAAGAGTACACAAATCACGGTGTTTATGCTTTTGTATAATAGAACGTTATAATTTCCAAAAATTACCTTGCTTTTTACCCTTTTCAAGCTGGATTTGGCGTGTTAGGAGTCACGTGACGTGTCACATGATGCCGTCTTATGCTTAAAGCAGCTACATTTAACTCTCTTTTATAAGATTAGTGAAAGTTCCTATGTTTCCCCCCATCAATACGCGAGAAAAACTCAAGGTAATGCATTATCTAGATACCAGCCTCGTTTCCATGCTGAGCGCTCCACTGTCTTCAGAAAACCCCCCTTAACTCGAAACCTATACCACAATTTGACAGTACGAACTACCTAGCGTTAATCA
>JANCMA020564395.1:0-10069 GCA_024336925.2 Zoanthus solanderi
TTTCACATGAAAGACAAATACACACACAAACACAGAAGTCTCCGAGGGCCTACGGTTTAACGTCCTTTTCCGAGAAGCCGCGAAAGTCTAACCATTTTGCAGATGTTAGAGCAAAGGACAGCACCTTCTCCTCAATTATTTTAAGACCCTGAGTGTCGGTCCGGCCGAGAATCGAACCCGAGCCTCCCGCACGATAGACTGTCACCTAACCAACTAGGCTAACCAGGCGGCGGTCAGTCGAAAATGTCACAATAAAAGTCAAAATAAACGGATAAAACCGCAAAAAGAGCATGTAAACGCCAAACGCCTCGTCAAGTCAAAACCTTGACGTCGTAGCAACGTTTAACACGCTTCTTCATAACCACGTCATAACCGTCTTGTGATTGACCCATCTATGTGGGCACATTACATTACATTTTGCTCAGCTCGCATGAGATTTTTCAGTAAATTTTCAAATCTTTGCACGGCTCTATGCTCTGCTGCTGCCTCACCAGTCTCGAGTCGTCGCTCGGATGGCTCGTTGCCCGAATAAGTTAGCTTAACATTTTACGAGCCCAGCGACCGATGGAGCCAGAGCTTATCTTCAAACATATTAGCTAACAGCAGATGCTGGTACTTTACGGACTTCACAAGGATGGAAAGCTGAGTAAGCTTTGGTAGAAACTGAGAAGGTCACAGAAATGTTCAAATTGTGGCTGAGCGGAGATCGAGCCCAGGACCTTGTGGCAAATTTTGGCTGAGCGAGGATCGAACCCAGGACCTTGTGGTTGCAAGGAAGAGAACTTGTCAACTGCGCCGACCAGGTTGCCCTACACATATGGTAAACTGGTGATTCAATCAAATACCTCGGTGCGTTAGCTCATTCGTTTCGTTATCAATGACTAAAACCAAAATGATCTACAAAGGACCGCTAGCCAGCCTTTCACTATTTATTCCACACTCCAATATATGGCGAGAAACTGGTTATATGTCGATATTGATGATCGAGTACTAGTTTCTAACGAATTATATACTGATATATCAAGACATTTTCCGTGTTCACTTAACTTCATGGTCTAGAATTCTGTTTTTGCATTCCGCTGGTACCTGGTTTCGCAAATTCAACGGATTTTCATCTCCCCTCAGATACAGTAATAATAATAATAATAATAATAATAATAATAATTTATTACACTTACATTGCGCAAGGAAAATAACGTTATGGATTTGTATCATACATCGATATCTTTACTACAAATATATTTAAACATATTAGTTTTAAAGCAAAACATAAAGCAAAAATGATCAATGTAGTTTTAAATTTTGGACTTTTTTTTTTAAACAGCAAGAAACAATAACTAAAGCAATCTCCAAAGACGTGAAAAAAATTATATTGAAAATATAAGACCTACAGTGGCAGCTGTCCCTGGTTGGTGCCGATCCATGCATAGGTACATAACGTAATTTTGTTAAAGCAAGGTTGAAGTTTTATGGTCATCACCGGAAGTAGTGTAAGGAACCTCTTCAGAGTAACTGATGCGAGTGCTAGAATAGTTTTCTCCTTGCTGACTGCCTCACAGTCTTTCTATGGTAGTACTTTTTTGCTTAGGATCTTAACTCCTCCCATAGACCATCAACGATTTCCTTCTTCCATCTCGTCGTGCTTCGGGCTTGTCTTCCTGTAAGATGTTCCACGAGTGTCCCCAGCTCTTCATTTCCGCCTCAACATCACGTCCCCAGGATTTTTTACAGCGCCCTCTTTTTTGCTTACTATAAGGATTCTATCTTAGAAAGTCTCTTGTAACACTGCCTGGATGTTTCATTTTAAAAAGGTCGACCAATCCATCTCCATTTGCGTTGCCTGATTCGTATTTGAATGGCTTCCTGACTTGCTTGCTTACAAAGATCTTTGTTCGTTACTCTTTCTGTCCAAGATATCTTCAAGATTCTCCTAAAACATTTATTTACGACTGTTTGCGGCTCGTTTGCAGATGACTTTGCAAGTGATTAACCATGTCTCTCAGACATATAACAGGACGCTTTTCACATTGGAACTGAAGATTCTGGGTTTTGTTTTGCGTGGAGATGACACACAAATTCCATATGTACTTTTTTCAGCAAGTTAAAAACCACTCGTGTTTTGTTGATTCAATTTTTAATGTCTTGTCGGTTCCAACATTTACACTAACTGTGCTTCCTAGCTATACAAATGATGAAATTTCCTCTAGATTCCTATGATTGATTTTAATTGGCCTACTTGATGTGCAGTTAATCTTCATGATCTTGGTTTTACTGACATTCGGCTTTAGCCCCAGTTTGGTAGCATTTTTCATTATCTTTGTGGTTTTGTCTTGCATTTGCTGGTTGTTGCTAGAGAGGAGAGCAATGTCAAGTTGTAAATCAGTTTCTGTAGGTTCCACTGAGTGCCGGTTTGTTGCTAATCTGTTTCTCCTTCATCGTCCAATCAATTGCCAGCAGGAAGAAGAATGGCGACATCAAGCAGCCTTGTTTTACACTTGTCTTTAATAGAGAGCTTACGATACAAGGATGACAACGGTGATCGGAACGGCAAAAAACAATAGCCTTAATTAATGAACACAAAAAAATGCACGCTGGACTGCAGCGAGCTGTCCATCTGCTCAACGTCGTCTTCACTGATACGCAGCGGAAAACTCAGTTTTAAAGTTTTTTACACAACGTGAACGTCAAACAACAAAATTTGAAAATCTTTGTTTGCCTTCGAGGCTGAACCTTTTACCTTTTAGTGTTCGAAAATCTCGTGCAAAGTTGAAACAGAAAATTTGTTGATCTAAAACGGAAAAATTAAACGACAAATATTTTTTTTTCACAACTGTCGTCGTCATTGCTCCCATCCTCGATTCTTAAATTCCCTACTGTAAAATGATCTGACTATTTCCCATTATGAACTACTTTACAGATTAATGTGTTGTTAGAGTCCTTGATAATTCCGATGAATTTTCCTGGAATGCTGTAATGCATCATAAGGCTTTAGAGTGTAGTGCGGTAGTACAGGGGAGGAAAAAGTTATGGTTACCACATTCAGGGTAACCGATACGTCAAAAGCTACGGCAGTGGCTGTAAGTAAGCGAAAGTCCGTAGATCGATACTGCCTCCGGGGCAATCAACAATCACCGTCATCACCTTCAAACACCTTAACCGAACTGCACCCAAAAAGAACCTCTAACTCTCAGTGCAAGGGATGTTCATACATGCAATGAAGAAGATGATTCAGCAATACTTACGGAATTATCAAGTACTCTTGTTTGAGGACCACTAGCGTATCAATTTACCTGTTAAGTGTCATCCCTAAAATAAAGTTGATTATTATTATTATTATTATTATTATTATTATAATATTATTACCCGAGCATGTCATAGCCCTTGTCTGTCGTAAGTTAGAGAAGGTGGGTAGCGAGGTTTGTGCGCTCAATGAAGTACATCGACCTGATACAGGAAACATAGTAAGGTCACACCATCTGTTGGAATAGAGGAATGAGACCGAAATGCAGAATTTGGCTTTGCTTCTTACTATCGGTTAGTTGTCCATGCTGCCAACACTAATAAGCGACAGGCTAATGTCGTTGCATATACAACTGAGTGACGAGAATCATCTCATTTAAATGATGAAAATGAAAAAATAAAGTTCGATGAAAAACTTGCCAGCTGCATACCTTCAGCTGAAATGTCCTACCCATATTCCTTATGGATATTTTAAAATGTTCGAGTCGGTCAAGATTAGACATCATGACCAAACCATCTTGTAAAACATTGTGCTAGAAATATGTATTCTAATGGCCTCGTGCAGCTGGAATTCTGGACAATGTTTCAGCTCATGTGTATGGTGTCTCAAGTGAAAAACCGCTGAAAAAAGGCAACTTTCGCATTCAAACCACTAGCATCAGATTCATCACCTACAGGACAATGAAGCTGCCAGACCATTTTTTCCCAGTGACAAAGGTTTATCATGGATCAGAAAACTCTACCGATTATAAGGTCTTAGTGTCTAAAGCGTGGTCCTTTAATATTTCTCGGCTGATGTTCGTCGGCAGTTCAACACCATTTACAGTGTTGGCAATTAAAAAGATAATTTTAACAGTAAAACATGTCGTTACGTGAGTAGGAGGCTAATTTGTGATGAATTAGTGTTCCGTTCAAAAAGAGTCAAAGACTCTCATCCGCTTAACAATAAAGAAACCGGAGATAAGCGCCTGCTCCATGGGAAACTAAGCTTGTAAGTGATTTATCTTTCTTGCCGAATACAACAGCGGCTAAATAACAAAGTTTATTACATAGATATGAGTGTTTTACTGTAAAATACGCCACTCGTAGACTTTATATGAAACTACATCCGGGATAGGAGTGAGATATTTTCCATATCCTCACTAGTGAAGATATTGCTGACGTCATTCCTTTGTTTGAGACACTGTAAGATGAGTGTAATTTTCGAAACACTCATATCTATGTAATAAAAAGGAAATTTTGAGGTGGCGCGAACATATGAAGTTTATCTTTTCGTGAAACTTCATATGTTCGCGCCACCGAGTAACATGCTCTATATATTTATGATTCTGGTTGTTTTGTAATGGAAAAATAAAACGAACGATCATCCGATACTAGCAACTTTGAATAATGAACATGGTTAAAATCCTCAAATTAGATAAATTGCACGTGAATTATCAACGACGAATAAGATTGTGCAATTTGCAACAGAAAACAAAGCCTAAAATGTTTTCGTTTCATTAATTTACAACATTCAATAACTATTTTCGATAACTGCCTTCTGTTGTCTTATTTTAGATTTTTATTCGAATTTTAGTCGTTATTCGTGCTAGTTTCATCCTGGACGCAGCCGTGAACCAAGATAGTAGACAGTTTTCGATGAGAACGGATTGAAACAGCATCCACGAAGTATATATAGGACAATATGATTGATCATAAATGAAGTTTCTGAAATATCCAAAATGGCGATGCAACTACACAAAGAGGCTCTCTAAGAGCGAAATATATTTTGCAAGCCAGTTACAACATCTATCAAAACATTTTTAATCTAACACATAAAACATTTTTTAATCTCAAAAGAAAGAACATATCGTAGCTTTTTCTTCTATTTGGTGTAAAGGAGCCTCCCGCACGATAGACTGGCACCTTACCAACTAGGCTAACCAGACGGCTTATGGTAAATGTAGGTAGACTTAAATTTGCGTCAACACCTACTGTGGTACAACGAACTTCTTTCATGAGCCTTTTGGTTGACTGGAGTGGAGGATATACTGGACACTAATCATTCTTAGATTATCCTTTAAAAAAGTGGAACTCATTTAAAAGACCACGATTGTATTTTTATCCAACTACAACAAACGTTTCTTGAGACTTTGCATTCAACTTTGAATGAAAATAACTACCAAGGCTGTATCTTCCGCTTTTAGGATCTCTTGATGGTTTAGATTTAAGTGCAGTCTTTCTAGCTTTTTTAATAAATTTTATCATTCATTCTCCTGACGAAAACGAAAGTGATTTCCAAACATTTGAGATTAATTTTATGATTATAAAAAGTCTTAACATTTTACTAATAAAGAATAATCAATTTAACATTAGCTTAAAACTACCTTTAACCGAGTCTTCAGTCCATGCCTTAAAAGGACTTCGTGGGAGCTCTTTTGCTTCCTTTGCAGTTTCATCTTTGTACAAAGTTTCTTGGTAAACCTCATTACCAATTTTGACATCGGACAGTTTCCCAGTGAAAGACTCCTGATTGGGTTTTGACAATTTTTCTTTACTGTCAGCTGTAGGAGACTCCAGTACTTTGCTTGTTGTTGTTGCAACGGTTGTTTGTTCGGATAAACTGGGTGCATTTTGCTCTCGTTTAAGAACAACTGTTTTGGTTGTTGTGGGTGATTTTGTGACTGTCACTCCAAGATCTGTAGGTGGCTCCACAGACTCTTTAAGAAGAGTAACAGTCACGCCAATAGGAGGTTTCTCCTCAGTTGGAACAACCACTGTTCTAGAGTTTTTTTCAATAGATGTTCCAGCCGCAGCTGAAACTCGTTTGCAAGCATCTGGCTCATCTCCTCCAGGAACTGCACTTGTGGCTGTCATTATCTTTGCTTTTTCCAGCGCAGAAACAACTTTTGTCTTTTGTGGTGAGCCCCACTGTTTTCTTGCTGGCCCAGCACCAACACTTGGCTTCCACACAGCATCACCAGCACTCGTGTCTGGACAAATAACATAAACTAGTGTTAGTTGAGCTCAACCGCAATAACTTGCTTCAAAGTCCCATTTGAATGCAAGAAAACTTTAATTAAATTGTTGAGTCCATTGTGTTATGTGATTGCTCGGTTTAAATTAGTCCTAAGTAGAAGGACTCTTGTTGTTGACAACAAGCCAATAATGAATTACTAGACTATAATGGTCTTCGAGTGACACACTAGGAGGCAGCCTGGCTAGCCTACTGGTATGCCTCTACCAGTTGCGATTTTTTAATGCGAGAAAGGGGAATCTTAACATGATACTGAAAAGCCCCTTTCAGGGATTTCTCATTAAGTATTCATGTTTATAATAAATTTTCTTTGATTCCCATGATGACTGTAGCACATGCACAGTTCTTCTACGGACTCACTACTCACCGCACTATAAAATGGGGTGTCCCACAAGGTTCTATCTTAGGACCATTGCTTTTTTTAATTTATATTAATGACTTGTGTTCTGTATCAAAAGCTTTAGAATTTATTCTTTTCGCTGATGATACTAATATTTTTTTTTCACACGAAAATATAAATGTTCTTGAAACAATGCTTAATGAGGAGTTAATCAAACTAAATGATTGGTGTCGAGCCAACAAGTTATCGATAAATTATAAGAAATCTAAGTTTATTTTATTCAAAGCAAGACAAAAAAAGAAAGCTTTGAAAGTCAATTTAAAGATTGATCAAACAACAATAGAAAGGGTAAAAGAAACTATGTTTTTGGGTGTGATTATAGACGAAGCCCTGTCTTGGAAATCACACATCACCAATATTGCTAGGAAAATCTCTAAATCTATTGGCATAGTTTATATAGAGCAAGTTTTTGTCTTCCTATCTCCTCATTGTGCACGTTATATTATAGCTAAGTTTATCCGTACCTTCTATAACTAATCCTTCTACCCGGGACAACTGCTTCAAATAAACGGGGTTTTAGAGTTGTTGAAATGAAGCAGTTCGAGCAGCCGGTGAATGTAAAAAGTTGGAATAGTAAAAGAAAAAGGTGCAGCAGCTAAAGCATATAAATTAAACGGTATGCAAGTAATTACTGTGCCCACACTCACTCACCCTGATTGCAGTTTTCTTTTCTGAACCTGCTGGAAGTCTGCGAACATAGCTACCCTGGACAACGGCCATCATTATACCAATATAGAAAAACATCATTCCCTGTTTCATACTAAAGAGACAAACATATAACTAAAATACCACTAGTTACTACTACAGGTAAAGATAATGCTGTCCAGCTGTAGAATATTAAAATTTGTAACTAAATATGCATAACTTTATAAGCGAGTGCATAACTAGAAATTTATGTTTTTCGCTCAGACTTCAATCTAACGTCATTTTCATCGGTAAATCCTAAAGAATTGGTTTTCGGGAGTCTTTGCTTTACGATGTTCGCAAATACCAACTTACTAAATGAAACATTTTCTGTTTACTGTAACTTGTAATCGAATATGCACAACTTTATGAGCGAGCGCTCATATGTGTAAGTTGTATGCTAACAAGAAATGGCTCGGTTGCTCAGCAAAGTCCGGTTAATTCAGTGTTAGTTGAATCAAAATTCAAGCAGCAATTTGTTATCTCAGAAAAGATTTGATACATATTACCCCTTTCAGTCCTAGTTGTATTTTTAAATTCTCCCAACTTGAGCAAATACTTTTCATTGAATAAGTTTGAGAGCATTTTACTTTTAATTATTAGTAGTTTGCTTTGTTTGATCAATTTTCATTTTCTCACTACCATATGTCTTATTTTTTTATGTGTTATGTAAGGAGAAGCTGGGTGGACTGAAAGGGTTAATAAGTTTTAACAATGAAGCAAGAGACAAAATACGAGAAAGGTGTTCGCCTGCAAATAAGATAATATGTTGATGTATATTATGGAATGGTTATAATATATATATAAACCTTATTTACCTGGTATATTGGAAGTTTCTGTGGGTCAGAAAAGTTAGAGTAAACTCCAAACCAGAAAAAAAGAATAAATACAAGAAATACACAAGGCCCAATGTTCGCTTTTTCTTTAAATCTGCACGTCAAAAAAGAAATTAAATAAACAAAATTAATAAAAATGATACATAATTTTTGTACAGGAAGGACAGACTTTTAAAAATATTGTTTTTAGATTTCACCGACTTCAAATTTCCAAAAATACTGTGTGATATAAAAAAATATAAAATCTCATTTTGATTGTTTTAAATGAACGAGGAAAACAATGGGAAAAATTCACTCCCGATTATGATTGTTGTTGAAATTTCTCTAATAGATTTAAAGAAATAATCAAACTTAATCCATTATTCAGTCATCCTTGCTTCAGGATTTTAATAGTTACCTGGGGGTCCATTTCTTTAATGATGAAGGAACTAAGATAAATCCTTTAGGAACCTAGTGGCCCATGGCGCAGGCGTTTATCTCCGGTTACTGTAGTGTTAGCGGATGAGAGTCTTTGCCTCCCTCTGGATTCGACACAAATCTATTGTAGGTTACCTCCCAGCAGATGCTGGTATATAATCATTTGTCTTACCCGGAAAGATGGAAAGCTGAGTTAGCCTAGGCAAAAAAGAAGGTCGCACAAATATTTAAATCTCGGCAGAGCCGGGGATTAAACTTGAGACCTTGTGGTCGGAAGGCAGACATTTTACCAACTGAGCCAACCACGCCTGTCTGTTAAGGAGGAAGGGCTTCAACTAGAAGGAGGATTTAATACAGAAATAGCAGTATTTAATAAACTGACACTAAAACGGTATGTAACAAAATTAAAATCAATCAAACCTTCAGGAGATGATTGCTCCACTGCAGTAAACCTTAAGAGCGATACTGGGTTGATGAGATGTAAAGCGTTCTTCATCTCACACGATAATGACTTGGCCTGTTAATTAGAAAAGTAGTGTGTTAATTAGTATTAGTTACTAATAATAATAAGAATACATTTAAATCCTTTTACAAGCCTTGTAACACGTCTTTGGTTAGAAATGTACTGTATTAATTAGTATTACTTATCTTTAATAATTATAATAAATTTTGGGAAGCGAAGCGAGATTGGAAGAAGCGAAGCGAAATAGATGTCGACTAGTCGCCATATTGGAAAGCAGAAACTGAAGCGAAAGACGTTTTGCTTCCAGTTGGTTATTTTATTCCTCCTGTTAATTCTGTCAAGGTATTTGCTGCTTGCTGGAGATGTCGAGGTAAACCTTGGGATGCCAAATGACAGCAGCGAAATTAAGAAACAACAACGCAACCTTAAAATTGCTCATTTGAATGTTCGGTCGATTAAGAATAGAGAACACTATATCCTTGTGAAAGACCTCGCGATTAAGAATGAATTCGATATTTTTACAATTTCTGAAAGCTGGTTGGACAGCACCGTCACCGATATCGAAGTTGAGATTCCTGGATATAATATCTTTAGACTCGACCGGTCAACTAAGACTGGAGGCGGTGTTTGTGCATTTGTGAGCGAAAGATTTAAAATTGAACGCTTGGATGATTTATCATCGATTTCACCCTCTGGTTTACATCAGCTCTGGCTCAAAGTACAAGTAAGAAACTGCAAATCTTTTATCATCTGCACTGTTTATAGACCTCCAACTACAAGCCTAAATTGCTTTGATGAGGATTTAAGTAGAACAACCATTTCAGCTTTATCATATAATAAGGACATCTATATACTTGGCGATTTAAATTGCAATGTTTTAAATCAAAATGACGTTGCTTCTCAGGTGTTGCTTAATTTCTGCACCGCATTTAATTTATCCCAAATGATTAAACAACCAACAAGAATAACGGAGACTTCCGCTACGCTCATCGACGTCATCCTAGCCTCAAATA
>JANCMA020564502.1:0-10068 GCA_024336925.2 Zoanthus solanderi
AAGTTCATGTCACCTTCATCTGTTTCAGCTTCATCTGATTCATCTTTAGAGTATGATGACCAAGATTCATCGGATTCAATTTCATATCTAGTTCTCAAACTTTGATATCTTAAGTTCATGTCACCTTCATCTGTTTCAGCTTCATCTGATTCATCTTTAGAGTATGATGACCAAGATTCATCGGATTCTTCATCATAATCCCACCAACCTTCAGGTTCTTCTCTATCAATTCCCTCTCTAACTCTAAAACTTAAGATCTCATCAATGAGTTCAGCTTTATTCATTGAGTCATAACCTTCGATATCATACCATTTAGCAAGCTGTCTCAATTTCCCCTCACTTTTCTTTTTCAAACTTAATGAAAAAAGTGTAATCACAACGAATCCTTATTTACCTGAAGGAGGTTTGATGCTACATCCTACATGATGAATTGCGATCGCAATCTTACCACTTAGGTTAGCAAGAAGAACAAATATACCATTCGATAAAAAAGCTTCAACGAGTTCAACTCTACTCATTGACTCATAACCTTCATAACCCCTTTTGCAATTTGTCTCAAAGTCTCCTCACTTTGTCTTTATACTATTGAATGAAAAAGCCTTAATTAGTTCGGCTTTACTCATTAACTCATAACCATCAATACTTTGCCTTTTAGCAATAACTTTCAAAGTTTTCTCACTTAACTTATCCATCATATACTTTGTTGTAGATCAATAATCTGCCAATGTCTAGTGGATCTCAATTCTTTAATTCAGCTTTCCAAAGTCTTGAAAATTTCCATGATTGCGAGGGAAAAATTTTTTTATCACAGAATTTTTTTCTCACGAGTGGGAAATTTTTTTTTCCGCACGGGTCATGTGAAAAATTTTTATTACATTTTGCATGGGGGATGATTGGGGAGTTTTTATTCCATCTTGCGTGACCTTGACCTTGGGAATTTTTTAATGAATATTTAATTAGTGGAATAATTTGAATATTAATGAGGAATAATTATGCATATTAATGAGGAAAAATTAATATAAATTTATGCTTAATTTAATATGGGGGCGGATTCTTACTTTTCTGTTATTGGGCAACCAAAAATTAATAGAACCCAACACAAAATAAAGCAGATTTATCCATGATGTAAATATTCTTGAAACTGTAGCAATGGAAATGTTAAACAAGTTGGCAATATGCTGCAGTGGAAGACCCAAACGCAATCTTGCAAGGGTCAAAGAGAGTTCGTCCTCATTGGGCAGAGCTCTGTTGGTGTGAAATGTGCTGACGTTAGCCGTTTGTGTGCTGTCCTTATGTCATGCAGGTTCCCCTGAAGAATTTGACCCAAGTAACTCATGTTTTAAGCGTGACACAAAACAAAAGTCTTAAATTCTCTATAGCTGGATGCATTTTGAAAGCCAGAGTAAAATTGAGTGTCATCTTCACTATCTTCAAATCGTTTAAACGAAAACGTCATACTATCGATCCTTGATTTTACTGATATCAAATTGGATTTTAAAACGTTTGTTTCATCATCCTTTTCTTGAAGTAATTCCGTCAATCTCCTGACAATGAAAGCATAGAGTTTTCTCCTCATCTTTCCCCATACCATGTGAACTTGTCTTTGACAAACGCTGATTGCCTGATGTTTTCCAGGGAAATACTCAGGGCGCAGCATCGTCCTCAAGACCTTTAAGCCCACCAAGTGTTGTGCAGTAACCATCACCGGTGAAATGAAGAGAATACACCCGAGTGTGCTCAGTTACAGTAAACAATTCCCCTTCATTATGACGTATTTTTACCTTACATTTCTTCTCTTTCGAATCGTATTTTGGAAAACCATGGAAGGATAGTTCTTTTTCCCTGGATGAGTTCGCATGGCAGAAAAGGACACAACAGCAGTTAGCCATGGCCGACCCGTCTCACCTTTCCCTGTTTCAAGATGGCGGATGCATACCTCCAGTGACCAGTCACACCGCATCATGTAAAAGGTGTATTCCAATTAGTAAAAAATTTAACACACTAAGGTAGGGTGGCAGAGGATATGTCACTTGCCAGTTATATAACGTCAGCGTCTATGCAAAAATCTCAATTGTTTCAACGGCAACAAAACATACAACAAAAAAACCTTTGTCGGTAAATTCAAATTGTTATCGGATTTGTAGAAAAAAACTGGATTCTGATCATATGAAGCTCGTAATGCATACCTGTTATCAACTGCTGAAATACTACTTGGAAAACCTCAGTAATTACCTTCGCATCTTTGTGTAAGCATTGCGATCGGCAATTAGACAATATTGAAAGTTTTGGAAAAATCATCAAGCTCAGGACAACTCAATTATTCATGACAGAACTTATAAAATTTTGATGGCAATCTTTTAATAGCAATATTAAAGTGTTTCATCTTACAAATAAGGTATTTATGAACAAAATCATTGTGCAGCCATGTGCAAGTGAAATGAACTCACAAATTATTCTGATTCTAATATTGTAATATTGTAATATTCAATTACTTACTTAAAAAATCCATTAATATTCACAAAGTGCAGATATAAAACAAAACACCGTAAATTGTGGATCTGAAATATGTTAATAAATTCTTTTGAACAAAAAAGGAATGAAATTTCACTCACTACTTTAGGATCCAGTGTGCCTTGTAAAAAAACAGCTTCAGACCTGCATCATTTGTAACTACTGTTGTGAGAGGTTGCTTTCTTTCTCGAACGAGTAAAGTTAAAAGTTGAAGAGGTGATTTGTTGTAATCCGTTGGGAGAACCGACAAAAGATCACTTTTTAAAACTAGAATTTCTAAACAAACTATACAAGTCAGCAACGTGAGTCCCTTTGATATAGGAATTTTGTAAACACGACAGACAAAATTGCCCCCAGTACTCACCCTAGCTGCGGAATTATTTTGACACCTTGGCACGTGACCACCCGGAACCAGGTCTTTTTAAGTCAGTGAAATGAGCCTGGTTACGAGGTTGCAGTAAACTGTCATGAAAGCTAGAGTTCGGTAAGTATTGTGTTTATAAGTGTTTTTCCGAGCCATTTTCAACAGCAGAAGCCCCCAGGCTGGCATCATAAAGCTAGAATGGTGGGTCGAGGCAATCTTCTGAAAGAACCCAGGAGAGAGAGGTGAATTCACGCCGATGGAACCGCTAAAATATCATGTACCGAGAAATGGCGGGACAATAGTGAGTGTATTTCTCTGCCGTTCTGTGGATGGAATCTCGCACTTACTGAGGCATTTTAAGCAAGTTTGGATTGTTCAAAGATGGTTTTAAAGTTTCAATGAAAATTGATTCTTAAAACTTTCTACGTTTCTAATGCGTCGCAGAATTTTTGAGCCTTTTTTTCATTTGTTTCCCCTTAATATCGATACAAATGAATATTTTTCTGATTTTTTTATATATTACTGTCGATACATCAAAAATGGGCCTTGTGTCATATTATGAAGTTTCCATATGGTAGTATGCAGAACATTTCTCTCTATTACACCTTACGAGCGCGACACCAGCTTGATAAAAATACCAAATCATTATTATTTTCCAATAAGAAGTTTTAACACACAGACTCAGAACTGAAAAGACACACGTGGTAATTTTCTTTGTTTCTCAACAGTGTTACTTGATTAAAAAAGACAAAAAAGATGGGAAGCTGGATATCCAAGGACAATGAAGGAAACAAGAGTACCGATAATGCCAAAGACTCGGCAGACAGAGGTACTAAACTGTCAAAGAGTCATTAGGTGATGCACATATTTGGTTAACACATTTAGAACACATGGAAAATCTACAGAAACATAAATATATTGTACAGTTCCCGCAACGGAGGTGTCTAGGCCTTGAAGTTAGCTACTTAGTTATAGTTGGATCACAAATCATTAGATGCTTTAAAATCCTTTTATTTGTCAAATGATTTTACCTTTAGGTTTCTTCAAGGCCAGATAAAATTACATAATTTTTTGTTTTGCCCTGGCTGTTATAGTATCTGGGCTCATTGCTTCTTTATTTGTTATTGACAAGTCAAATAATAACAATTTGGGTTTAACAGGTTTAGCTCCGAATTGATATTTCTATGTATATATAGCCCAGGAACAATATTTCATTTAGTTTAAGGACAAAGGAGATTGAAATTTGTCTTCTTATAATCTATGCACAGCCTACATTAGGATCTGAAAAATGATACAGTAAAATGCTTCGTATATAGCGATAAAGAAAAATAAGAAACAGCAAGTTAAACTAATATTACCTCGAGTTCATATTAAACCTTTTTTCTATTATTGTACTTTAATTATCAATTTATATTATATGTAGATGTACATAATGTCAAAAATATGGTACAAAAAATAAAGGAACATGAATCTTGAGCCACAAACATGCAGGAATTAAAAATGGCTTGCCATCGACGAGGTCGAATTTGATGCAAGCTGGGTCGACATTCCATTGGAGGAACAAATGGCTTGAACTCCAGTTTGCAAGAGGTTGCAAGAGGAGGAAATTTAAACTGTGATAATGCTTTCCCATTCTAGTTTTTAGACAAAGGATCAATTTTCCAAAAGAAGTTTTTTTTCAGTTTTTAAAAGTCTTTTGGAATCTGATCGATTGTCAGATGAAAGAAATTTCACTTTGTGAAAATAAAATAACGCACTTTGTTGAATCGGTTTAGACACGACATATAACAACTAAAATCTTCCATCGGTTATTTTACTAAAATCTCCCATCGCTTATTGTACTGAAATCTTCCAACGCTTATTTTATCGCGAGATGAGGGGGTGGGTCAACGAGGGAGTTAACGTCATGTAACATAATTGGGGTATGATTGACAGCACGATGATATACCAAAAGGGGGGTGGGGTGGGTTGAAGTGGTCAAATTTACCATTACGTAATTATTGAAAGGCCCCTCAGAGAATTGCTTACCTTTAACTCTACAAGTTAAATATTATAATTATACATAAAATTAGTTAGGCAATGCAAGGAGGAAATTAACTGGGTTCATTATTAAGTGTTAAAGCATTGAACTAATAACGTCTAATATCATGTGGTTAGAGCAGAGAAAACTGATTTCTATTTGTTTTTATTCTGCTAGCCAAATTTGTCTATGAAAAAGACACCAGAAATGACTTTCATGATTTCTGCACTGCAGGTAAGCTATATTCTTTGCTCCACGTTAACCAATTCATATTAGTTTTAATCTTCCATTGGCAAACAACTTTGGTGAGTTTTAGATCTGTGTACCGCGTGTTAAAAGTTTTACTATTGTCTTTTCCACAAATTACCTGATCAGTCACTGGCTATTATGAGCTACCATCAACTTACACCTGTACCCAATTACAATGACAAAGTTTATAATGAGAGTAAAGCTCTTTCTCTATGAGTTAATTCAGTCTTATAACCTATAAATATATTAATATGTAATTTACACTATAATCTAACAATTGTCTATTCAAATGTAAATTATTGCAATGTTTCTGTTGTAATGGTTTAGATGTTCAATAATATAAAACTCAAAGGTACCTATAACTATATTTCTGTATTTTTGTAGAATTCTTTATTTACTTTTTTATATATCAATACCTATTTGAAATTTCATTTTTTTGTTCCTTTATATGATAAATTATGGCCAAAATATGAATTTTACTCAGCTAGATTAGCTCTGCTATTTTTGAGTAACAATTGCCTTAATTTAGTTTTAATCTATTTTTATTGTAATAAAAAGGTAATATATTTATGTTGTTGTTGTTGTTAAAGCTCAGAAATAAATAGGCATTGAAAAGTAAAAATAAAACCACTGAGTTCGTAACCAAAGAGGCACAATGCATAGTTAAAACAGTACAAGGGTGAAGTTTTTTGTCTTAACTTTAAGTAGTGTAAGAAGTTAGCATTTTCAGTGCTATAGCCCCTTCGCCTGAGCAACTGAGAAATAATGAGAAAGCAATGTATTTCTTTATAGACCTGTGAATATATTAATATCCATATAAAAATAGGGGTCAGGCATTGGTGAAAAATAAAAAAATATTTAAATTAAAAGAGTGCAATTAAAATCTGATAAATGAAACTATTTCAACAATTCTATTTTTTTTTGTTGGCATCCGTCTGTCTCGGAAGACAATGGAGTCTGTGCCTGGTTAAACCATGGTGGAGTTGAAACGCCGGCTGTGGCTGTAGAGCCCAATGCGGGATCAGCAGCTCCGCTGGCACTTGCTGCAGGTGTAGTCATTGATGGGGAAAGCAGGAGCAGATTGGAGTCTCTGTCACCAGTAGATTCTCTTCTCCCACTGGGTTTCCCTTCTCTCTTCAGCTTGCTGTATGCCGGCCTTGACAGAAGCTCACCAGTGTGTGCAGTCGCTGATCGCCTGCTCCAGGTTTGCTGGACTGATCCCAAAAGCCTTCACGTTGCACTTGCAGGTATCTTTGAAGTCTAGGGCAGGCTGTCCAGTTGGTCGCATTCCTGTAGCAAGCTCAACAAACAGGATGTCTTTTGGAATGCAACAATCGTCCATCCTGCACATGTGGCCGAGCCAGTGCAGGTGTGTTTGGCTGAGAATGGCAAACATGCTTGGAACGCCTGCCTGGGCAAGGACGTCTGGGCTGGTAATGCAATCTTGCCAGGTGATGCCCAGGAGTCGTCTGAGGCAACGCATGTGAAAGGCTTTCAGCCTTCGCTTTTACTGGAGTACAAAGTCCAGGCTTCACTGCTGTGCAGAAGGGTACTCAGCACACAGGCTTGGTACACCTTCATCTTTGTGTTGAGGGTCAGCACGGTGTTGTCCCACACCCTCTTTGCTAGGCAGGCCATGGATGTTGATGCCTTGTCAATTCGGGTGTTGAGCTCAGCATCCAGTGACAGATCGCTGGAGATGTTGGAGCCGAGGTAGGTGAGGTTTTCCACCACCTCCAGGGTGTGGTCGCCAATTGTGATAGATGGAATGGTGCTGACGTTCTGGCCCATGATTTTGGTCTTCTCGAGACTGATTGTGAGTCCAAACTCAGTGCAAGCATCCGCAAAGCGGGTGATGAGCCAGTGTCAGGGCATCCTCAGTGTGGGCGGCAAGGGCAGCATTATCGGCAAACAGCATCTTCCTGATCAGCACTGTGTTCACTTTGGTCTTGGCTTTTAAACGGGCTAGGTTGAACAAGTTCCCGTCACTCCGCATGTGGAGGAAAATGTCGTCTTCTGACTTGTGGAAGGCGTAGTGCAGGAGCAGGGAGAAGATGCCGAACAGTGTCGGTGCCGGCACACACCCTTGCTTCACACCGCTCTTGATTGGGAAGGGGTCAGAGGATGATCCATCGTACTGGACTGTGCCAATCATGCCCTCGTGAAAGGAGATGATCATCTTCAGGAGCTTGGGGGGACATCCAATTCTGAGTAGCAGGGTGAAGAGGCTTTCGGTAGAACCACTCTTATCCTGGCCTCCAGGTCGTCGTAGAAGGCGTTCTTGTCCTCGACTGAAGCGCACAGCGTGGGGGCATAGTTGCTGAATACATGCGTGGTTCTCGTAGAGGTCGTAAGGCCGAGGGAGAGGATTCGCTCACTGCCCTGGAAAGGAGGCTCCAGTGACGAGAGGAGAGAGTTGCGTACTGCAAAACTGACTCCGTACAGTCGGCGCTCGTCTGGCTCCAGCCCCTGCCAGAAGAAGGTGTACTCCTTCTCCTTGAGACTGCCACTGGAAGGAAGACGTGTCTCTTGGAGGGCAGCGATGTCGATATTGAGCTCCCCAAGCTCACAGTCGATGATAGCGGTTTTCCTGGCATCGTCAATTTGTTGGAGGTCGTCATTGAGGCCAGGACACATCATTCTGACGTTCCATGTCGCCAGCCATAGTGCTGGTAGTTTATTGGTTTGTCGTTTGCCTGGTGCTGGGATCTCAGACTGTTTTTCGAGTTTTGCCCTAAGCCCCACGCACCCATTGGAACAGGCAGCCTGTGGCAGGTAACACCTAATTGGCCAGGACCTGCCCAGCTAAGGCAGGCGGTAGTTGACCAGAGGGATGTGATGACCCCTTCCACCGTTGGAGACTACCCAAAGCATCCGAGCTTACGCCAATACGCTCTGGACTTATAACTGTTGTCTCCTGTGTTGGTTTTGCCGTGTGGAGCAATGGTGCTGGAGTGGCATCTCAAGGTGCAGGCCTGGGAAGGTTGTATGGAGATCCTGAGGTGCCCAGTAGTCAGGATCCCCCTCTCGGTGTAACTGACAGAGTCCGACGGACCGCCAGGCCGATACGGTTGGTATCAGTGCGGCTGCAGGAGCTGCCGGAAGGTGTCACAGTGCTTGACCATCTGCCTACGGGGCTCCCCTCCGGATTTTCTGTCAGGGTTTACTCCCCTAGCCTTTAACTCTCCCAAGCCGCCCACACGGCAGTGTGAGTATTTGACCCATAGCTGGGGATCTCAGGAGTATAAGAGAAGAAAAAGTATGAACCCCATACCAACTACCTACCACCCGATCCACAGTACGGGGTTACGACTAACCCGGCAAGAGAAGGCCTTCCACCATCTTGCTATCATGATGCTTGATCATTCCAGGGGTTAGTTGCCTCTACCTTAACCAGATTTTGCACATCGAATATCCATATGTTGGTTGGGGTCATTAAAGAAAAAAAAAAAAAGAAGAAATAATGAAATAGAAAGACAGCTAGGAAGGTAGAGAGGGCTTAACCTCTAACTGTGGGTCTAGTACCCACCCCATCACCCCACAATTCCATTACATAGAAGACAAATCTCCTAGACCTGTTAATAACTAATTTTAGATCTTTTCACACTTGTGAAAACAAACAAATCTATGCCAGAGCAAACTGAAAATTTCGATTTTGATAAGTCTAAATGACATGTTAATGTAATTTACTTTCTGCAGATAAATCAACAAATTCTAAGTGTACACTGTTCACTGTTATTGACAATTTTTTAATAACAAGTGGTATTGATAATATCTTGATTCGTTTAAACTTAAATATTTATAAATGCAACTTAATCCTAATATTTCCACAACTATTACAATTATGTAGTATAGATACTCAAAAATGCATTATTTTCTTATATTGTGTTAAGTACAATATTTACATTTTGTCTCAATTTATTATTTCCTTATAGAAACAGGACACACTTGGCCACTGACACCTCACAATGTAAGTGCAGATAACCGTTCATTAAAAATAAGATATTGAGTTCTTCCTATCTATCAAAGTATAGTAGCCAATACTCTCCTAAGAGGAGGAGGGGGGTAGGGGGGTAAGAATGATAGCTTATCACTAGAAAAACAGGGATGCAAATCAACATCAGCCTGGTCATCAATAGTGAGTACCGTAATTGTTCCAATTTTAAGTGCCCCTCCAATTTAAGCGCCAACCAATAGAATAATTTTGCCTTTTCCCCAATTTTAGCGCCATGCAAAAAAATAATAATTTTTTCTGGCGCTTAGTCTTTAGAGGAAAGTTTTTAAAATCGTTTTTCATGGTCTGATGATTTTAATGGAATTATGGCCGTAATATCTGAAGAAATCTTCCAGATTCATATTAAGAAATTTCAAATTTACAGCTATGCTCGTGAAAACTGCAGCGTCTTTTTGACGCGACAGGTATGCAAAATAAAAGTCACTCATGGGGAACAATTCCCACAGTGTTGGCAATTTCAGAGCACGTTTTTCTCAAATAAATTTGAACGCGAATTTCATCATTAGTCACGAGTTGAATCTTAAGAAACTTAAAATGATGAGAACCAACACGTGGTCCCTACATTGAATGTTCTTTTTTTATATTTGAAACTTTTGCATTTTAAGTGAGGAAATCTTATCTCTCAGGATCATGGAAACAATTTTTGAATTTATACTGAATTAGCGACGTACGACTTCTTGCACTGTATTCGGTCTGATTTAGCTTACTGCAGACTATGAGCGTTCCACGAAGTTTAGTGTTGAATTATTTGCAAATCGGAGCGAAGTTGTGAAATAAAAAATCTATTTAGCTGCACAAATCATTTCTCTTTGTATAGCATAATTTTATCATTAAGTGCGTGGAAATGTTTTAACTTTTCCTCCAATTATTAAGCGCCCCTCTAATTTAAGCGCCGGAAGGAACAAGTAA
>JANCMA020564609.1:0-10067 GCA_024336925.2 Zoanthus solanderi
AGCCGAAACCAATTGTAGAATTGCACACAATTTAGGCATCCTGCTGATGAACAGTAACTGTTTTGCTATTTTATTCAACAGCATTCTAGTTATGTCTGTTTAGATATCTATTAGAAGCCACGATGTAGTAAAAAAACAGATATCTTTCAAAAAATCTTCTTTTACAATAACAATGTATCAAAGATTGCCCAAATACTCAAAGGAGGCAGATTGCGGGGAGAAGCAACTTGATACTGTAATGGCTAATACAAGATGTACAATTCTGTATTCATCAATTTTCCTGATAAAATCAAGTTGATTTCAAGATATTTTTTAGTATCAGCATGAGATTTCAATTAGCAGAAATTTAGCATTAGCCTTTCGATAACATTTAATCGCGTCATAAAGTGCGGGATACAGACTCCCAAGGACGAACGTGCAATGAAAAGGATGTTTTTTCATAATTCTCTGGTGTCACACAGTTGGTGACCCAATATTACCACAAACTGTTTTGCTTATACTTGTAAATTGTAGATGCAGACAATTCTAAATGCTTTTTTAGGTGACACTATACGGTTATTCACAAATGCCAATGGGTGGTTAGAGACCGCCTTAAAATGAAAAATAATTTAAAGATAGTCATGAACTTTTTCTTTTTTAAAATATTTTTAAGCTCAACAATCTATATCTAATAGTAATGATCTATAAATTTTTTCACGACAGAACATATGAGTTGTTTAGCATTAGAGATATTTATAGTGAGTCTTTACCAAAGAGATTCGAAATTTAATTTCAAAAATTAAGAGCAACTTTTAGTCGATATAAATACCTCTAAGTTCAACTTTAAGAGAAAACAAAATTATTTAAAAATCGCTGTTTTTCTTTGGAAATTGTTTAGTTTTCATTATGTCGTCATTTCAATGTTTTTAAAAAACAAAATGAAGTGACTTACACTGACTTCTCAAAACTAAAAACATTGAATTTGTAATACTTATTTCAAAAAAACAAGCAAACTACTTAGCTTTTTACTAAACAGATAGTTAGCACAGGAAACTCAAATCTTCATTATGATTTTTTATTATTCAGAGAGCATATCTTATCCATTTCTAACTAAGTAAATTGGTTGAGAGTTTATTCTTTTTTTTTGAGACATAAAACATCTCTTAAACGAGAACTGTTTCTTTGCCAGTTTTCATGATGGATTGCTTTATGAAATTTTCTCATCAGAGAATGGAAAAAATAAGTTCTGTCCGGAACTCCTTTTTTTTGTTAAAGTATTTTACGATAATCTTATAAAGCAATATAGCAATATAGCAATATATATATAATTTCCGCCTCTAATTAAGTTTAAATTGACAAAACCGCAATCTACTTACCTTCAAACTTTGTTTGTTTTTTGACGTTTGGTTTCTTAGCCGGGCTTGCTTGGGTTTGCAGAAGGCAGAAAGCAGTAATGAAAATTATTCCTAGTTGGTTTTTCATCTTGTTGAACAAGACTCTGTTGCAAAATGGAACATGAGGATTTTTTTTGAATATATCACTCTACTGGTATTCTAAAAATGTACAAATTCCCAATTGGCTAGTATTTTGTTACCATATGTTAAAAGCCAACACAGTGGGGCTACTTCGAGTGACTAAATCTCATGAAAATATGTTTGCTAATGGATCTTTGAACTAAATCTTAAATTAACAGAATGCTTCTTTTCTATAGCAAAAATGTATATGTATTATTTTCCCTTTATGTTAGTTTTATATACTTTTGAGTTCTGAATAGTGCATGATAACCTAATTTCTATTTCATTTTAATAATTTATATCAAAATCTTTACAAGCATCATTAATTAGGACAATTCGAGTAGCTTCTATAAGAAAGCTATCAAGTATACAAGTAGACACTTAGAAGAGGAATAAAGAAAATTAGGCAATTGATTTTTTTGATTAAATATTTTCATTTTAGTTTCTGTGTTCAAACTTTATAGTTTGTTTATCCGTTCATCCTATCAAGAACAATAAAAGTGAAGTCGCTTAAAGAGGTAAATTCCTACAAAGTATAACCTTCTCTTAAGATAAAAATTATTTCTATACCTCTCCTTTTACTCACTTTAATGACCTTAATTATAATATGGTAATCAATGAGAGCATTGAAGAATTGCTAGACTGAAAATATTAAGTTCGCTACCTCAGAACTTTCCAGATCTGACTGTAAACCAATACTAGAGGGTCGTTCTACAATTATTGGATTTTATGATTTTCATCATTATTACTTATTATTATATCTGAAGATAATTCTCTTTCTCTTCGAATTTAGAACAGCCATATGATTATCGATAAAGATTAAAGTATTCTCAACTGAAACGGTTGTAGCATGTAGTTCCGTCTGCAGCTTACTGGAAACTGACAAAATTTCTTTAGTTTTGTCACGTCGGCTTAACACATGAACTTATATCTAATGATTGAAAGAAACAATTTCTAGAAGTCTAGAACATAAAGATGCGATTTTTTCATTTATCAAAAAAAGCTGCAATCTTAGCCTTAGGTCATCCCCACTTATTTTTATGTTGATAGACGTTCGACCGCCAATTTTATTTTATGGTCCAAGTAAATCACAAAATCCAAGGGAATACATCAGTCGCGCACGAACCTCGCCCGCAACACTGCGATAGTGGGAAGTGGGTGTACGTGAAGCAGTTGTTTTATGATTCATTTGAACATTTACGCAACAAAGCAATAACATTTACGATAAAGAAAACACTGTAGGTTAAAACAAAGCTACATATCTTATAATTGTGCATGCAAAAATAGCAGATTTTTTTTTAAGTTTATTATTTTACCAGGGCGACCCCTACATTTTTGTTCGAAAGCGACTATAAAGATAAAAATGAGCAAGGATGGCATTGCAGAGATCTGCTAAAAGATTAACATACACAATACAACAGGTACACATTTCAGGATACACCAGTTAATGTAGAAATCATATTAACCGTTAAACATAATACTAAACAAATGATTTAGTTAAGCAAAGATAACTCTGTGCGATTCGGTATCAAGGGTTTAAAGCTTTTTAAGTGCTTTCGTGTATCGATGGGCATTCAATCGAATGCCTGTCAGATCAGTGATTAGATCACTCAGAAAGCTCATTTGACTGCCTCTTATACCATGAAACGTAATTTACTCAACTCAAACAAGGTTTGGAACTTCAAACAAAGTAATTAAAAATACTTACAAAAGTCTGGCAGCTATTTACTCTGTTTTTTACCACGAGTTAGAAGGCTAAATAACGTGCTTTCAGTTATCTTATTCTTAGTTCATTGGGATGTCATATGAAGAGATTTCAATTATTCGCATGGGTCGAAATCTTGTGCGACCCTTACGAAGCATTTGATTTTATTTAAAACAGTTTAGCCTAAACACCTTTTGCGGTTAGGTTGAAGCTTTATTGTGAAGCAAGCTAAATGTGTTTCCATAAAGCGATAAATTTGCTGCAATGGCGGAAAGCAATTTTATGTAACTTACTCCATAATCATTTTATCGCATACGACAATTAGTTATTAAATTTCTATTGACATGATGATCTTAAAATTTAGGAAAATTGGCACAAGCATTTGAAGTATCACATAGGGAGATTAAGTTCCTAATGATGATGAGCTTAAAATATTCTCTTTTTGGATAAACTATATCATATTTTATTATCTACATAACTTTAGATCATTTTAAAAATGGTATTTCATGTGGCGTTCTTTTTTTTGTCTTGCATTGATACAAGGACTTATCAGTTTGTGCTTGAAACAGTATTTCGACACACTGTGCGCTTGGGCGGCTGTTTTAACACAAGTAAATCACTTTGTGGCTGAAGTAAGCTTGTGCAAAAAAGCTTCTTACCTGTTAAAATACTTTCAAGCCTGCATATAAATCAAGTGGCTTAAAATATTCTTTCATTATTTATCTCATTCTTATTCTACTGACATTTAAAGTTTTATACATTTTAAAGTTTAAAAAATACCTGGTAATAATAGTCAGATCTAATTGCAATAGTTGTAATAAATTCGTTGTAGCAAAAGCCAAGGTCTTTAGTCAATTGAATTGTTCAATTCTTATCCCTTCAGCTTTCTTTCTGTAGCTTGTTTTTATTTGGTTTCAAAGAAATGGCTGTGTAAACACGGAATCTTCAATCCCTTGGGAAAATCCTGTTGCGATAGTAAAATGTTTATGGGACGAGACTAGACAACCAGACGATTTTGTTTCGACAGCCACAGTCATCGCTTTGGAGTGTTGCATCACGATGACTGCTCGAGGCCGGAAACACCTGCATCTTGTAGCTGTGCTTTTTGTGTTTCTCTTCACGTTTTTACAAAATATAAATCATAACTACGTGAGGGAATAACTGAAATGTGACGAGGGGTGGGAAGGCAATGGTGAATAACTACGTGAGGGAATAACTGAAATGTGACGAGGTGTGGGAAGGTAATGGTGAGATAAAACGGGCTATAACTTTAAATATCGTCAATTGTAAATTTTTATACTCAGTTTGAATAAAACGGAAACAAAAAATAGAAAATCGTTAGAAGATGACACAAGCCGAGTAGATCTTTAACTAGTATGCCGGCGCACAGTTACTGAATCAGTTATTACAAAGTAAGAAGTCAATAAGATACGGAAGTTAGATAACACTAGCCCTTAAAACAAATTGCCGCAAAATTACTGGATGGGACTGATAGTTAGCTGATTTTAATATCAGCGGATTTCTATGAAATTTCGACTGAATTTTTGATAAAATGGTGACCTTTCAACGCAAAGTATCTTGGGTAACGATTGTTTTTTTACCAATAACACTATAGTTTTCTTTTTTGATGCGTAGATGGAACAAGTATTCATTGGTGTGTCACGTGGCACAATTGTATAATAAGTTGAAACTTTCAATCGACTATGGAGTTTTTTTGTCATTTCATCTTGTACGTCGCTCTCTCTCTTTGGGCTCTCTCTCAACTGGGCCCTGGAGTTAATCCCTTCAATACAAAACTCCTTTTCTATTACATTCATTCCGTTGTAATATCTCTCTATATCAGCAGTACTCTCAGCTTTGCATACATTAAGTGATTAACACTGAAGAAGGAAGAAGGCTGGCGAATCATGTCTTGTTATCTTTTATAAATTCTTTTGTTAAATTTTTACCTAACAATTTATTCCAACGTTAGACTCCTTTATTATGCCTCTTGAGTTAAAGATAAATAGAATTTTTTTTTTCAGTTTCAGTTTATTGGATTTCGATGTCTCCAAAACTCAATTAATGGAATTTGCTGAATTAGTATCACGGAAGTACAGGTTTTAATTAAAACTTGTCAAACGTATTTTAAAAACAACACCAGATTTCTTATCTCATACTCCATGATCAAACAAGCATGACCCCTATTGTTAAGCAAAAGGAATTTTCACAGCTGCAAACTGTGTGTCCTAGAATGCGTGCAATGATCCTCAACATTCTCAATGCAATCTGTTTTCAATTAGAAGTTCAAAGTGAAAAACGCCTCAACCTAGAGGGTACGGTTTGTTTGGTCTTTTTGCTATTTTTCACGTGAAAAGCCAAGAACAAGCACAACTATGAAGACTAAAGAAAAGACTCTTAACGCAATTACTTCCACTTAGGAAAGTATAGCCGGTACCTGACTAGTGTGTGTCATCAGAAAACGGGAAATGTTATTGTTTCTTCTGGCTCAAGAACTGTTTCCGTCAAGAAAATGTGACGCTACTTAAAATTTTTAAAATTTTAAAACAACACTCTTGTACATACTGCGTCTAATTATTTCCCTCTAACATAAATCAGAACAAGTATTTTTGGTGAAATAGATTTTTGTTCATCGTATTAGTATTTTTGGTGTGGTTATGTCAGCTAGCATGCTCCGGCTTGAATTACATTTTAAAAAATTAAAAAGCGTTCCTAGCCCTGATCAAAATAACACAATTAATTCTTCTCAGGAAAATCTTTTTTGACGTTGCACTAAGATAACATTCCGTATACCTCTTCTGACGGCTTTATGGGCGGAAGAGTACTGTTTCTGAGCTTCCGTTTTTTCTGCACGTGTCCGGCAGTTGTTCGATATTTCTTTCTTTGTTATTTTGTTCTGTATGTTTCGCAATGACTCTGCAGATATTCATTCCTTGTGTCTGGTCTGTTTCTTTCCGATTATTTCTTCACATTTTTTATTAAAGACATTCTTAAGATGTAACTAGCGACCGTCGATTGTTCCATCCTCGTCTTCAATATCTTGTAAAGCCTGAAATCTGTTCTGTAACTTGGTCTGGAAATTTAAAGCTGTTAAGGTATCTTCTAGGAGTCCCACTTCATACTTGACTCTACCACCGTGTTTAGCATAACTTAGTATCAGTCTGAGTTTCATTACTACTACTAGTAGATGATGGTCATTAACAGCGTCTGCGACACTTCGTACTCTAACATCATTTAAGGATCGTTTGAATTTCCCAGCTATGCATATGTGATCAATCTGGTTTTCTGTGACGTTATCTGGGGATCTCCAGATCGCTTTGTGAACTTTTTTGTATGGGAACAAACTTCCTCCTATGACAAGCCTGCAAAAAAATATATTCGTTAAATTCGTCCGTTTCTCCTAGTCCATGTCGTCCCATTGTTTGCTCATATCCTCAAATCCTATTTTCGCATTCACGTCCCCCATCACAATCGTCAAATCTCTTTCGCCTTGTTTTGCAATTAGGTTGGGCGAAGTATTGTAAAATGTTTTCTTTGTACTGTCGCGTCTACTTCACTGGTTGGTGCGTAAGACTAAATAATCCTAACCTTAATTCTGCGATGTGTAGTTTGGAAAGTTGCTGTGATCAGTGTGGAATTAATTGCTTCTAGCTAATTAAAGACTCTTCGGGTCGTTTTTTGAAATCATGAAACCAACTCCTTGTGGCGCAATGTGGTCCTCGTGTCCCGAATACAAAATTAGTTCTCCTGTAGCAAGTTTGAACTTCCCAGATTGCGCCCATTTTCTTTCTCTGATGTCAAGAACTTCCAATTTGTATCTCCTCATTTCTGCTGCAATAACTGCGCTTCTCCCTGTTTGATTCATAGATCTTAAGTTCCATGTGCCTATCCCGGTCACTTAACTAGACGTGAGAAGGTTGTTCTGCCACCGAGCGTCCTTCTGGCTTTTACTCAACCGCGTCATTCTCCTTGAAGGTCCCTCTCTTACCCAGTAATTCTTAGAAATGTAATTTTCCAACTTTTTTATAATCATGAGTTATTCACCTGGCAGGTGATTGGCCTACCTGACTTTACCAGAGCCCTGTTAACTGGCGTTACCCGTTTCCGCCTCCCGCTGTAAGCAAGGACGTAGGGTTGGATTTCTGGGAGGCCCTACATCAAAAATTTAGCTAGTCAAGCCGAAGAAGCAGCAGCATAGAGAAATATAAGAGACCTGTATCGTACAACAAAGAGACTATAGCGGAAAAATTGAACAAGCAACCACAGCCTTTCAGGGAAATAATGAATATCAAGAATATTTTGCATATCTTGTACAGGATGCCCAGTTGTGACACCCATCTTGGAGCTGGAATTAAAAAGAGGAACCGCTCGGAGATGGGTCGAGCATCATTAGTGAGGTAATTAACAGGCCATCACCAAAAGATGAAACGAAATCACAGAAGCCGAAAACCAATTACCAGTTAATTGCAGAACACTAACTAAAACCGAAATTAGGGGCGTAATATAGAGGCTAAAAAGTAGCAAGCGGCAGGTTGAGACAACATTTCCGCTGACGTTCTGAAAGCAGATATTTCTACCACCAGTGCCTTCCTATATGACCTTTTCAGAGAAATCTGGGAGGAAGAAAAAGCACCATCTGAAAAAAAAAGAAAACCTTAACGACTGCGAAAATCATTGAGGAATCACCCTACTAAGTTTACCTGGAAAATGTCTTTAACAGAGCAATGCTGGAGAGTCTCAAAGCAGCTTTGGATGAGAAACTGAGAAATCATTAAGCAGGCTTCAGATATGCAAGATCGTTTATTGACCAGATCGCAACCCTACGAATTAAATCGAACAACCACTAGAATGGAACTCTTCGGTTTACATCAATTTTATTGTCTATCAGATAGCCTTCGACCATCTAGATCGCACGTTTTTATGGAAATTACTGATCCGCTACGGTACCCCACAAAAGTTTATCAACATCATCAGGAAGATACGAAGATAATAGCAGCAGGGTTATCCATGAAGGACAGATATCAGACAGCTTTGAAGTCAAAACTGGAGTTCGACAGCGATGTCTCCTTTGCAACATTTTTATTTTTGCTTGCAGTTGACTGGATAATAAAGATGGGGTCACCTTTCGAGCGGGGGCAACCTTTTTCTATGTAAGTATTTTGGCTCGCTTTTCCGGGTCAACTCAGTATATGATTCAATACACAGAGCATGTGTGATTGGTTGTTTTCGTTGAGCAATGGCGGGAAAATCGAAAGCTAGTAGCAGTATGAAGTGATGTTTGACTCCTGAATCGATTATTGATTGTTTGAAAGAATACCAATCAATGATATGTGAAACAGATGGCATCAACTTCAATGCAGGTAAAATTTAATTCTATGACTATGAGTAAGCTAACCGTACTTATAAGTTACGTTAATTTAAATATTTACATTCTTTCTTAAGCAACGACAAAGTTCAAACATTTTAAAAATCAAACTGTCATAAGCTGTATTAACAAAAAATTTCAACCCAGATATATAAACCCTCGGTAAAGTTGATTCTTCCGGGAGTTTTGTGCATTTGGCATTTGAATAAGATATTTTTTTATTACAAAGTGCCACGAGTATTACAAAGTGCGACAGTACAATGTCGAATTTTAAAATTACAAGATATCTTTGTTTTTAAAGAAGCGTTCTCTCTAGTATATAAAAGGTGCATGAATGGTCACAAAACATTAAAATTACCGGATAAAACTACAGACAAATGAAAACGAACAAAAAAAAAATACCGCCTTTTGCTCTTTTCTCTTGAAGATTCTGCTTTTTTTTAACTAGGTAGCGATCCACGCGAAAACATCAGTGTTTCTATCTCCCATTGCCCATTTGTCGCTGTCAAATATTTCCTGAAGATCCAAAGATCATAGTCGGCTTTCTTTACAGCATTTTTGTCTTCATTTTGTTTTGAAAATTTCACAAAAAAGTCGTTTGAAACCTTTACGAAAACCCAAGGAGCCGCCATATTTTTGCAGAAACAACAAGAAACTAGCGGGAAAACTAACTCTCTAGGGAAACAACGACTTGAACTTTGGACTCCCAAGTGATCAAGTCATGCCCCCTTGAAACAGCGGCAGGTTTGTACATCAGCCGCATCAAGCAAATAATTCTTACGCAATCATGGTAGCCAAACGGTTTCAAGCAAGAACTGAAGAAGAAATTGAACAGATTATACGCGACAAAAGCTCGAAATCTACAGACAAGGCCACCCACAATGCTACATTTGTGATTTGAATCATCAATTATGATTTGTGGCTCATTTCATATGCAAATCACTGGGATTTGTAACATTTTGGGACGCGTTTAATTAAATTTGATCACCAGGGCTGGGTTGTTCAAACGCTGGTTAACTTTTATTCTGGGTTAAAGGAAAATTCAATGAGCAATTTCTTCTTTATAAGAAAAGTTGACGATTCTTTAAGAATATTTTTTTTTGGATTTTCAAAGGAAACAAGAGACTGGCCTTTACTCGTGGTACTCGTGGTACGCGTGGGACCGGAGACAAATCCCAAATATGGCAGTCACTGGACCGAATCGCTAATCACAACATGAAGAAAAAAAAAGAAAAAGAAATGGAACTCAAAAGTTGACTCGTGGTACCACGAGTAAAAACTAGCTTGTTAATTCCGATCAAAATTACAGTTCAAACTGTTCCCTGTAAGGTTGGAAACAAGAACATGTTAAATTACCCTGGGTTAGTGCCTATCGCCTTTTGGCTGGGCCCTGACTGAATAAACTTTGTACTCATTAGTACACATGAATGAAAATGCCGGAGTGGCGCACGTTGCATCTCTGATTGAACTTCAAAAAAAAAAAAAAAGGGGGGGGAGAGATCGG